>JAVJIF010017990.1:0-91070 GCA_038442645.1 Agave tequilana | reverse complement strand
TGCATATTGTAAATAAAAATGTGATTTTTAATCCTTTCTCTCTATTTTTGCAGGTCCACATCTTAAAAGAGAAAAGGCCCAAAATCTCTTTAATTAGCAATAATTAAAGAGATTAATTCAAAGCCCAAAAGAGCCCAAGTTTGAATCCAGAATCAGGAGAGATCCTCGCGCCAACTCAATCTTCCAGAAGGCCACGTGGATAACAAACTCATAACAAACTTGTACCAGAAAATCTGGCCTGAACGGCTAAGATTTTGCCGCCCTTTCCCGCGTATCTGCGGCAGTTACAGGGTGGTTAGGGCCCAGATTTCTCTCCAACAACCTGGGCTCTAAATGCTTCTCTCTGAGGCCTATAAATACAGGACCAGGGCTTGCACAAAAAAAACAGAGAAGAGAGAGGAGAAATTAGGGGAAAGTCTTGTATTTTGTTTTAGTATTCTCTAGGCTTTAGTCTCCCTCTTCTTCCTCCTAGAGATTTTGTCAAAGAGAGAAAAGAGAGTGCTGTTGAAAGCTTGTAAGCAAGGAGGTGACATTACTTGTAAGCAAGGATTAATCAAAGCTTCATTCTTCTCTTTACAATCTCTAGTACGTTGCTTTAGTTTGCTTTACTTTCTTGTTTTACTTCTAGTGCATTTCTATTGCTTTACTTCTATTGCTTTACATCATGAATTGTTGTTTTGTTTCTTGTGCAATGGATAGCTAAATCTCTCTTACATGGCTAGCTAACAACTTACCTAGCTAACTTCTATCTCTTTGGATGATTGCTAATTTCTATACTTGCATTGTTAGAGTTTCTTTTGCCTTCCATGGAAGTAGAGTTGCTTTCACTTGGTAAATGCTTGTTCAAACTCCATATGACTCATGTGTGCCTCATTTAGAGCCTTGTCTAGAACAAGAGCCTTGATGGAACATGGAGATGGATCACCAAACATATGCTACTTGTAGAACAATTTCTTTACTTCAAGCTAATTTGTTGTTATGTCTTGAATGTTTAATGAATGTTGTATCTTCTTCCTTAGCATCCATTGAGTGTCACTCCTAGAATTCATTATTGAAAATCTATCTTGAGAGCCAATGAATCAATGAGGTTACAAGTTAAGACCTAAGGGACACTCATCTTCCAAACGGTAAAGTACTTGAACAAACAAGCAAAGTAATCTCTATTGCCAATGAATCAACATGAGGCAATCAAGCATCACCATTGAGCTTAGTAAGTTAGCGAAGTGGTAAGTTAGCTAGCCATGGCCTTTCTCATCCAAAGTTTTCTTCAAAGAATTCTTCAATAGCTTTCTTTCTTAGCAATACACTTTCCAAAGTTCTTTTGATTTCTTTTCCATTATGCACAAATCCACCAATTCTTTCATTTTCTTTTCCATGCTTCTTGCATTTGTGTAAATACAAAGAAGAATCTTCATTTTCTTTTCTTCGCTAAGGACCGTAAAACTTCCATCGTGAGCTCTCCTCGAGGATCGACCCGGTATAGCCATTGCTATAACGGAGATTGGAAAGGATACATCAATCATATTAACTGCATTGTGAAGTGATCAAGCACTAAAGGTTGACTCTAAACCTTTCCTCTTTTACATAATACTTGTGCAAAACTTCACACTATCCTTGCCTAATCAAATTTTTGGCGCCGTTGCCGGGGAGAGCAACGGTTTTTGATTTCAAGTGAGAAACTAAACGAATCTTCTTCTCTGTTGCAGGTTACAGGTGAAGAAAACAGGAAAATTTGCATTGCAGAAACATATAAGTGGCTCTGGGCTTCTGCTCTCGAAAGCAGAAACCAGAAGCCCTCTAAATTGCCGCAGATTCACGGCTTTTGCCGCAGAATTACGGCAAGGAGGAGTTAACTACTGACCTAATTTCTGCAGGGTTGCTTGCACTGCAAAATACAGCTGCTGCAATAATTAATTCTTGTATGCTTCACCTTATATCTGCTAATAATCAACAGTAAAATATTTTGTTGCAAAGTTAAAAAAATTGTTTAGACATTTGCATTCTAGGCACGTGTCTTTCAATTCCTTTACTTTTACTGTTGAAGAGTGCTGGAGACAAGGTACGTACGCATTGCATATTGACTAGGACTCACTCTTTGTTTGATTTAATTACGCTTTGAGTGAACTTGTTTGTTTACATCGTACACTTGCACAAATCAATTCTAAGGGCATTACCCATAAAAAAGATAAGGTGGGGATTTTATCACCCTTTCCTTAGCCCACAAATCATTTTCCCAGCACTCACAATCCTAAGCTTCTAAATAAAAACTGCTAGACGCTGGCCCTATGGACATCCGGACTCACTTAGGAGATTATCCTAAGGGGAAAAGTGTTGGAAATTGACTTTGTAAAATCAGTGTCTAGGAAAGGGATTGAGGGCCGAAAGCCCGAAGGTTGCTGGTTACTTAATTAAGGAACGTCTCTGATGGAAAACCTCCCACCAACCTTGCCCTTCCTGGCTGATTTGCTTATAGTCAGAGTCTACACTAAACTCCTGTGGACGATCTAATCAGTTAGGAGTCGTCTAGGTCCAGGAACCCTAGATAGCTTGGATTGATTTTTCTTTTTTCTTGTTTGTTATCTTTCATTTTTCGCTGTGTGATCAGTGCACGTTGATTGTGTAATTTTGTATGCAAGAGTGGTATCGAGATCCGAATTCTGCTAGGCTTGTGAGAATTTCTACACTAGCACATACACCACCACTTGACACAATCCCAGTCATGACCAACAACGTGTCGTTGCAAGACAAGTTCTACCCGATCCATACATCACTTCCATCGTGCATTCTCCTCCCAACCACAATGGAAATAACTTTGAGTTAAAGCCGCAGTTCATAAATACTCTTCCACGATTCCATGGCCTAGAATCTGAGGATGCGTACTTCTTCATTCGAGAGTTTGAAGAAGTATGCCTTATGATGAGAATTTCCCAGTTGACCGAGGACGCTATCAGACTTAGGTTTATGCCTTTCGCACTTAAGGATATTGCTAAGAAGTGGCTTTATAATCTCCCTGTCAGCTCAATTTCTCATGGGATGATTTTGTTAAGGTCTTTCTTAAAAGTTTTATCCTATCCATAAGACAGCCCTTATGAGGAAAAATATAATGCAATTCAAACAAGAAGCCAATGAACCATTCTGGAAGTACTTTGAGCGTTTTAAAGACCTAATAGCCCTGTGTCCCCATCACGGTATAGAAAAATGGCGCCAGTGCCAAATTATCTATGATGGGCTTGATTATCAGACTAAGACACTCCTTGAAACTATGTGCCAAGGAGAATTCTTAAAGAAGGATGAAGATCAGGGTTGGGATCTTTTGAGGCTTTAGCTGAAAAGACAGTCCAGTGGGAGTCATGTACTGAGAAACCCACACCCACAACTTCCAGAACAGGTTTACACTCCATAGGATCCTCGATAGCTGCAGAAGCTAAAATCACCAATTAATGAAGAGGATTGAGTTGCTAGAGTCTAGGGAAAATTCTACTGTTAATCAGGTCAACCCATCATCTGTGGTGAACCCGGTTGTACCTATTGCCATGATCTGAACCATCTGTTTGAGGAGTGTCCAGTATATCAAACTCAAATGTTTCAGGAGAGTACGAATGCCGCATACACCAGACCCACTTACAATCCTTACTCCAAGACATGTAATCTGGGGTGGAGAAACCATCCTAACTTTTCTTGGAGTCAGTCTGGTCCTGAGCAGCCGAGGCAACCATTTCCAAACAATACCCTGCTCAGTCGCATCCACCGACTTACCACCAGAACCCACCAAATGTCCATTCATACCAAAGTCCACCAAGATTCTAGTCATATCAAAATCCTGTGCCTTACCAAGCAAATTTTCAGCCCCAGTATCAGCATCATCCACCACCAAACCCTTCAGACAAGAGAATTTCTGATTTGGAGAAAATGATAGAGACCTTATCTAAGACCCAAGCTTCAATGATGAACAATCAGCAGCAGGACATGAACAAATTGCAAATCCAGATAGGGCTGTTGGCTAACTCTCTGACTGAGAGACAAAAAGGAATGCTGCCTAGCCAACCTGTGCCAAATCCCAAAACCCATTTTCCCCTGCACGAAGTTGAAGATTTGAGCCCCAGCCAATGACAAGCTATTCAATCCTTAGGTCTGGAAAGCATGTAGATAATAAGGTTTCAAATCAGCCACCCAAATATATGCAATACCACTACCTTCTGTTCCAATCCAACCCATTCAAGACAATCCTTCTTCAAGCACACAACCATCCACTTCCAGTCAAAAGGAAAAGAAAAAGTTGATGAGCAAATATATAAGCCTGTTGTTCCCTTCCAAACAGGCTTACAAATCATAAGATGAATGCTCACATGGAGAGATAAGAGAGATATTCAACCAAGTTCAAATCAATGTCCCTCTCCTTGATGTCATACAACAAGTTCCTTCTTATGCAAAATTTTTAAAAGAAATGTGTACCAAAAAGAGAAAAGCAAATGTCCCTAAAAAAGTCTTCTTGGCTTCTAACATAAGTGAACTGCTCAATGGTCCGATCCCTATGAAGTACAAAGACCCAGGGAGCCCAACCATTTCTTGCATCATAGGGCAGACCACCATAAATAGGGCTTTACTTGACTTGGGCGCGAGCATAAATCTTCTTCCCTTTTCCGTGTATCAGCAATTAGGTTAGGCAACCTTCGCCCGACCCAAATGACGATACAGTTGGCTTACCGCTATGTAAAGATTCCCAAGGGGGAGATTACAGATGTTTTAATACGGGTCGGAAAATTCATTTTCCCCGTAGACTTTGTCGTTCTAGAAACACAACCCGTACAAAATCATAGAGCACAAACACCTGTCATTCTCGGCCGTCCTTTCTTAGCCACCGCGAATGCGATCATCAACTGTAAAAATGGATTAATGCGGCTAACTTTCGGAGATATGACAAAGGAGGTGAATGTCTTCCATCTGGGGAAGCAGCCTAGGGATCTGGACAATGATTCTTTCGAAGTGTACTTGATCGAGGGTTTAACTAGTGAACATGTTGAGGAGGTGGAGTATGAGTCTGAAGAGGAATTTGAGTTGGAGTCTGATGACTTCAACCTTGATCAGATTGTTGAATCAAATGTTGAAAGGACCACTAATTCCATCCCTATTCTTCCTTTGCACCATGAACAACCAGTGATAGATCCTGTCCCTTCTTCTGAGCTTAAGGTTCTTCCCGACCATCTCAAGTACAAGTACTTGGATGAGAAGGAATCCTTTCCTGTAATAATTGCATCCAATCTCACTAAACAACAAGAAGAGGACCTTCTTATTGTGTTAAAGGAAAATAGAGAAGCCATTGGTTGGACCATGGCTGATATTAAGAGGATTAGTCCTTCCATAGTTCAACATAGGATTCATCTGACGGAAGATGCCAAGCCAAACGAGACCCACAGCGTAGACTGAACCAATACGCAGGAAGCTGTTAGAGACGAGATCTTGAAACTATTAGACAATGGGATTATCTATCCCATATCCGATAGTCAGTGGGTTAGTCCAGTTCACGCTGTGCCTAAGAAAGCTGGATTTACTGTGGTGGAAAATGAGAATAAAGAATTGATACAAACACGTCTTCCAACGAAGATTCGAGTTTGTATTGATTACAGAAAGTTGAACACTGCCACACGTAAAGACCACTTTCCTCTTCCATTCATTGATCAAATGCTGAAAGATTGGCGGGACATGAGTACTATTGTTTCCTGGATGGATATTCAGGATATAATCAAATCCCGATCGCTCCCGAGGACCAAGACAAAACTACCTTCACCTGTCCTTTTGGAACATTTGCATACCAAAGGATGCCCTTCGGCCTATGCAATGCTCCCGCAACGTTTCAACGTTGCATGCTGAGCCTTTTTTCAGACATGGTGGAGAAATTTCTGGAAATTTTCATGGATGATTTTTCGATTTATGGGATTCCTTTGAGCAATGCTTGTACCATTTGAAGCTGGTTTTATAACGCTGTATGGAGAAAAATTTGACACTTAACTGGGAAAAGTGTCACTTTATGGTCAAGCAAGGAATCGTTCTTGGGCACAAGGTTTCACGTATAGGAATTGAGGTGGACAAGTCTAAAGTGGAAGTCATAACGAAGCTCACTGAACCAACATGCTTAAAGGACATTAGGTCATTTTTAGGGCACGCCGGCTTCTATAGACGATTTATTCAAGGGTTTAGTAATATTGCAAGACCTTTGACAAATCTCTTAGGAAAGGATGTACCTTTTATATTTGATGAGGAATATCAAAAATCATAGAAGGAGCTTAAGAGTAGACTTGTCTCAGCACCGATCATTTCTGCACCAGATTGGACCAAGCCTTTTGAGATTATGTGTGATGCCTCAGACTTTGCTATAGGCGCTGTTTTAGGGCAGCGTATTGATACTAGGCAACACATAATCTATTATGCTAGCAGAACGCTGAATGAAGCCCAACTCAATTATACAACTACTAAAAAGGAATTTTTAGTGGTTGTCTTTGCGTTGGAGAAATTTCGACAATATCTGCTAGGGTCCAGGACGATTATTTTCACTGATCACTCCACCCTAAAGTATTTAATGCAAAAGAAGGATGCTAAAGCAAGACTTATTCGATGGATACTTCTTTTGCAAGAGTTTGATCTGGAGATTAAAGATAAAAAGGGCGTTGAGAATGTGGTAGCTGATCACTTGTCTAGAATCCCAAATGCACCTAAGGAGAGAATACCGATTAATGACGATTTCCCTGACGAACACATTTTTGTGATGTGTGGAGAGCCTTGGTATGCTGACATAGTGAATTACCTTGCTACCAGGCAAATACCTTCTCATTGGTCAAGTCAGGAAAAATCCCGTTTCATGCGTCAAATGCGGTTCTTCTTTTGGGATGAACCGTATTTATTCAAATATTGTCCTGACCAGATAATACGTAGGTGCCTTCCTGAGGATGAACATCAGAGTGTTTTGACAATTTGTCACAAGTTAGCTTGCGGTGGACATTTTGGTCCACGAAAACTGCTGAGAAAGTACTTCAGAGTGGATTTTACTGGCCCACTCTCTTTAAAGATGCATACACTTTCTGCAAGCTCTGTGATAGGTGTCAAATGACGGGTAGAATTACACAGAGAGACATGATGCCCCTCACACCCATCTTAGAAGTCGAAATTTTTGACCTCTGGGGCATCGACTTTATGGGACCCTTTCCTCTGTCCTATGGTAACCAATACATTTTGGTTGTCGTAGATTATGTTTCAAATGGGCTGAAGCAATTCCAACAAGGACAAATGACAACCAAGTTGTTATCAAGTTTTTACGAGACTACATCTCTCGCTTCGGAGCCCCCGTGCGATAATAAGTGATAATGGGAGTCATTTTTGCAATCGGGCTTTTGAAGCTCTGATGCGCAAATATTCTATTTCTCACAAACTATCCACGGCATACCATCCTCAAACCAACGGGTAAATAGAAGTCACGAATAGACAAATAAAACTCATTTTGGAGAAAACTGTGGGACAGAATCATAAAGACTGGTCCATCAAACTCACTGATGCTTTATGAGCATACAGGACCGCTTACAAAACTGTCCTCGGTATATCTCCATATCGAGTTATATTTGGAAAACCTTGTCACTTGCCTGTGGAGTTAGAACACCGAGCTATGTGGGCTTTAAAGCAGCTGAATTTGAATTTGGATAAAGCCGGTGCTTTAAGGAAGTTGCAGATATCCGAGCTAGAAGAGCTAAGAAACGAGGTATATGACAATGCTCGGATCACCAAACACAGAATCAAACTTTTTCATGATAGATCCATTCACAGAAAAATTTTTGTCTCTGGACAAAAGGTTCTGTTGTACAATTTACGACTCCACCTTTTTCCTAGTAAATGAGAACCAGGTGGTCAGGGCCATTCATTGTTCAAAATGTCTTCCCACACGGTGCGATCGAGATTCTTGACCCAAATAATGGCAATAAATTCACTGTGAACGGTCAACGTTTAAAGCCATTCCTTACCACTGAATTCATGTCATAAGAAGTTCATGAATTGGGTCTTTGCGACCCAGTTTATTTGTGACCATTCCATATGTACAGTTTCCCAAATTTCCCTGCATATCATTTTGGGATCATTTTTTGTAAATAAATATAAAAAAAAAGAAAAAAAATGAGGGAATTTTGTGTTTAAAAGAATTTCAAATTCCTAGGATTCTATCTTCCCTAGGATTCCATTCATTTTCCTATTCCTTTTCCTAGGGTTGTAAATACACTTTTGACCTAGGGCTATTATTGGAACTCTTCTTTTCTTTCCCTCCTATAAATACTCTCTTCACCTACCTTCCTCCCTCAAACGCAAATCCCTCTCAGATCTGCCTCTTCCTTCCAGAGCCGACCTCTCAGAAATTTTTTGCTTCCCTGGAACCCTCATTTTGCCGCATTTTCCTCAATCCAGCCGCAGATCTACTGCTCTCCTGCCACATCTGGAGCTCTGCAAAATTCTGGCCGGTCGATTTCTTCATCTGGTGGCATCTACAGTACTCATTCTTCCAGAGTCTGTCTCTGGTGCCTTTTGCACATCTGCCTTTGGATTTCCCCCCACGAACTCCGGGGGTGGTTTGATCTTTCATCTCTAGATCCATTTCTTTAATTTTCATTATTACACATGGCTCCAAATGTGTTTGTAGAGAAAGACTTTTCAAAAATTCTGAATGATCATGGGGGTATGGGCACATATTTGTTGATCGCTTGTGTGCATGGAATTGGTATTCTCTGGTATACGATATCAATGAAACTGATGCATATTACTGCCCTGAACTAGTCATTACATTCTATAATGCACTTGATTATGAATCTGTGAGTTATGAGACATATCAATTTGTAGTCCATATGCCATTAGGGGACATCGTTGTCACAATTCCTCTTCTTGAGGAAATTACTCATGTCCCAAGTCACCCCCATCATAGCAACCCTTTGCCATTGATAGACTACATGACAATCATGGGTGCTCGTTGCATAGAGCAGGATCGTGGGCTCAAAGCCAACACGACCTTTAGAAATGTGTACTGCGTTGGACGTTGGATCCAACGCAACATTTTAGGGCTTGAACATGTCACATCCTTTAACAGACCAGTGTTACAAATTATTCATGATCTGATGACTCGACAACACACGGTTTGTTTGAATAAGGCCATTTTTCACGCGATCATTGCTAATTCCTCCCGCACTCGGGGTGCCAAGCATTCCCATCCAGTCTTGATTACACGTCTGTGTAAACATTTCATACCAGCCGATGTGTTTGATACCTTTGACCGAGTGTTTGTTATAGCAGAAAGACCCACCAGTTCTTATAATGGTTGCTTGCATGCAGTTTGGACTCCTACTGTCCAACCCGAAGATATTCCGGTGGAGTCTTCTTCGACGGAAAGCTTAGAGGCAATAGATGAGCCACAATTTTGGAGGTAGGACCCCCCCATCTGAATCTCGAGCCTTCATGTCCACCATCTGGAAGGGCATGAAGAAAATCTTTAGGGGGCAGGTTCGTCTTAGAAAGAAGGTAGAGGAGCAATCCTCTAGGTTAGACAGTATGGAGGCAGCTCTGAGACGTTCACAGTCTGCTGGACCTAGCACCACTGCTGGTCCAAAACGACGGAGGGAGTAGCTTTATCCTTTACCTATTTCATGCATCATTTCATCTTGCATACATTGGGGACAATGCATGATATAGGTATGGGGGGGTAGATGCTAACAAAGGATTTTTCATTTTCTTTTTAGGCCTTTTATTTTTATTTTTAGGATTTTCAGTTTCTTTTTAGGTTTTTATTTTTTTTAGATTTTACCTTTCTTTGTAAATTTTCTATTTTCTTGTTAGATTTTATTTTCTTTTAGAAAAAAAAAATGAAAGAATAAATAAAAAAAAAGGAAATTCTTGATCCATGTCTAAAGAATTAAACTTAACTTTAGGGATTAAGGAAGCTCTAAACTAAGATTTTGAATTATAAGTCGAAAAGCGGAGTTTTGTTAGATTTTTAGGTTAAGTAATAAAGGATTAGAAAAATTACTAGATTTTAATTCTTTCTTTAGGATATATACATTAAACATATTGAAGGATTAATCAAAGACTTTGTGATTTTATTTACATATATATATAATAAAAAAAATAAAAAAAATATAAAGAAAAAAAAAAAGATGTACATAAATAAATAATAAATACTTAGCCACTAACTAAGCTGGTTAGCCGTGCCTCAAGAAGCATTGTAGATCACGCCTAAAGGTGGTTAAGTCCTTAAATTCCTTCGTGGCCTAGTTTACTTGAGTCATCGAACCCGAGGGATGTTTTCTCATCTGGTGCCCTAAGACCATCTGGTTTGGGAGTCATCGGTAAGAGACTCGCTACAAGGGTAAACTAGAAAGCCTAAGGATGCTAAGGAAATGTAAATAAATAAAAATTGTATATATATAAAAAAAGAAAAAAAAGAAAAGGAAAAATATTATATATATTAGTAAATAAATGAACTTAGTCTAAGAAAGATCCTTCATATTTATAGATGTATATATCCTAGTATTGATGCAAAATCTGGTTTTTGATCTTTTCCCTAAAATCTTAACCTAAGTTGAAAATAAAACTCCAAATAGACGCTTATAAGAGGAACGACAAGTTTAGAGTAACCTGAAACCTATAACTTAAGGGAGAATCTTTAAAACATGGATCAAAATTTTCACTAACCTTTTTATTTTTCTTTATGGATTTTGTGGGTGCAATCCGCTGAAAACCCTCAGGAGACAACACTCCTCCTCTAGGGTAACCTAGAGGTTTAACGGCTTGTTGCACGTGCTCAGTGCAATCGTGTCACCTACGAAAGTGGTGTAATAAACTAGTTAGGATTTTCTTTTTCTTTCTTTTTCTTTTCTTATTTTGCTCGAGGACGAGCAAAAGCTAGGCATGGGGGTGTGATTGTTATACATATTTGCATATTTTACCGCTTCCATACCATGCATATTGTAAATAAAAAATGTGATTTTTAATCCTTTTCTCTCTATTTTTGCAGGTCCACATCTTAAAACAGAAAAGGCCCAAAATCTCTTTAATTAGCAATAATTAAAGAGATTAATTCAAAGCCCAAAAGAGCCCAAGTTTGAATCCAGAATCAGGAGAGATCCTCGCGCCAACTCAATCTTCCAGAAGGCCATGTGGATAACAAACTCATAACAAACTTGTACCAGAAAATCTGGCCTGAACGGCCAAGATTTTGCCGTGCTTTCCCGCGTATCTGCGGCAGTTACAGGGTGGTTAGGGCCCAGATTTCTCTCCAACAACCTGGGCTCAAGATGCTTCTCTCTGAGGCCTATAAATACAGGACCAGGGCTTGCACAAAAAAACAGAGAAGAGAGAGGAGAAATTAGGGGAAAGTCTTGTATTTTTTTTAGTATTCTCTAGGCTTTAGTCTCCCTCTTCTTCCTCCTAGAGATTTTGTCAAAGAGAGAAAATAGAGTGCTGTTGAAAGCTTGTAAGCAAGGAGGTGACATTACTTGTAAGCAAGGATTAATCAAAGCTTCATTCTTCTCTTTACAATCTCTAGTACGTTGCTTTACTTTGCTTTACTTTCTTGTTTTACTTCTAGTGCATTTCTATTGCTTTACTTCTATTGCTTTACATCATGAATTGTTGTTTTGTTTCTTGTGCAATGGATAGCTAAATCTCTCTTACATGGCTAGCTAACAACTTACCTAGCTAACTTCTATCTCTTTGGATGATTGCTAATTTCTATACTTGCATTGTTAGAGTTTCTTTTGCTTTCCATGGAAGTAGAGTTGCTTTCACTTGGTAAATGCTTGTTCAAACTCCATATGACTCATGTGTGCCTCATTTAGAGCCTTGTCTAGAACAAGAGCCTTGATGGAACATGGAGATGGATCACCAAACATATGCTACTTGTAGAATAACTTCTTTACTTCAAGCTAATTTGTTGTTATGTCTTGAATGTTTAATGAATGTTGTATCTTCTTCCTTAGCATCCATTGAGTGTCACTCCTAGAATTCATTATTGAAAATCTATCTTGAGAGCCAATGAATCAATGAGGTTACAAGTTAAGACCTAAAGGGACACTCATCTTCCAAACGGTAAAGTACTTGAACAAACAAGCAAAGTAATCTCTATTGCCAATGAATCAACATGAGGCAATCAAGCATCACCATTGAGCTTAGTAAGTTAGCGAAGTGGTAAAGTTAGCTAGCCATGGCCTTTCTCATCCAAAGTTTTCTTCAAAGAATTCTTCAATAGCTTTCTTTCTTAGCAATACACTTTCCAAAGTTCTTTTGATTTCTTTTCCATTATGCACAAATCCACCAATTCTTTCATTTTCTTTTCCATGCTTCTTGCATTTGTGTAAATACAAAGAAGAATCTTCGTTTTCTTTTCTTCGCTAAGGACCGTAAAACTTCCATCGTGAGCTCTCCTCGAGGATCGACCCGGTATAGCCATTGCTATAACGGAGATTGGAAAGGATACATCAATCATATTAACTGCATTGTGAAGTGATCAAGCACTAAAGTTTGACTCTAAACCTTTCCTCTTTTACATAATACTTGTGCAAAACTTCACACTATCCTTGCCTAATCAGAAATTCCCACCTTATCTAGTTTATTTGGGTTTTGCGCTTAAAGTCAATTGTGCAAGTGTACAGTTTATTCACAACAAGGTAACACTCAAAGTGGTAAATCACTTCAGAATGTTGGTCCTATTCTATATGAATGCACACGTACCTTGTTTCCAGCACTCTTCAACAGAAATTGAAATGAATTGAAATAGACACGTGCCCTAAATGCAAAAGTCTAATCCAATTTTCAATTAAGCAACAAGTAAATTTCTGTTGAATTTATTACACATGCATATGGTGAAGCATCCAAGGAAACTAGAAATTTTGAAAGAACTTTTTTTTTTTAGCAGCGCTCGGCAACCCTGCAAACGAGTTTGTTAGTACTTCAATCTGAAAAAACTCGCTTTTACACGAATCTTTCCGAGGGCAAATGAATCCTCGCGCAATGTCCTTGGCCACCTCTTTTGCTTCCCGTTATGGTGAGCTCCTTGGTTCTTCTCTACACACAAAAACAATGAACAATCTTTAGTAGTGAACAATAAAGCCGTTCCCTCCCCGGCAACGGCGCCAAAATTTGTTCGGCAAAAAGCAAGCACAAGAAAAGTAGAAAGAGAGTGGGTCGAAGTTACTGCTTTTGTGATTCTTCCGTAGTAGTGAAGTGGCTATACGGGTCGTATCCACAAGGAGGGAAAGCGATGGAAGCTTGATGCGGCTTTTATGTTTAAGAAAGGAGAATTTTCTTTGTTTCCAATTAAAGAATTTAAAAAGTGAAAACAAGTTGTTTCAAGGATTGTTGGAAAATGTTTTGGTAGTTTGTAAAAGTGGATTTTTCTTAGTTGTAAAAATGCATGGCTAACTTTCTACTAAGTGCTCCCACTAATTTCTAACTTTTTGAAGATAGCCTTACGATGGATCATAGGCAAACACAACCCTTGTGCATTGGAACTATTCACGTGGAAATCGAGTGAAAGTTCATCCTAAAACTTAGCCTTACACGGCAAAAACTCGGATATTCCCTTATCAAGATCCGATAGAAGGCGAGAATAAGGGAAGACTCGAGTGCACTATTGGTATCGGCAAAGTAAAAGGAAAAGTCTCTAACTTACAATAACAAGTAAAGCATACAACTCATAGATCATCAAAACTCATTAAGTATGAAGTATAAGAAAGTAGATACTTATAGGTAAATTAGAGTTAGAACCCTCGTCTTAAGATGCCATAGCTCTCATTTGCACAAGGCTTGTTTGGCACTATTGACTCATGCGGGTTATCAAATAAGTGTTAGAAATTAGTGGTTAGTAGTTAGTTAGCCATGCTAAATGAAAAAGTTAGTTAGCCATAAAAGTAAAAGAAACAACAAAGTAGAAGAAGTGGAAAGAGGGAGTTACACTACAAGAAAACAAAAGAAAAGAAAAGTTAAAGAGAGAAAGTTACACTACAACAAAGTAAAAGAGAAGAAGTGGAGAAGAAAGAAGTTACACTACAACAAGTAAAAATAAATGCAAAGACAAGTAAATGGAAAGAAGGAAGAGAAGTAATTACTTGTATTGATTGTCACCTTCCAAATACAACTTTTACACACTCTCTCTCTTTCACTCTAATGGCCTAAGGTAGAACTAGAACTAGAAGAAGAACAACTACAAACAAAATCAAAACTACAAACTTTTTTTTTTCAACTCTCTGGATCTCGCAACTGAAGAACCCTCCTGGGCTTTTATAGGCATCAGGAATGAGGGGGGCCAGGGGGCAAACCCTGGCCCAAAACGTGGCGCGCCGCGCTGCCACATGGCCGCAGAAACGCGGCCTTTGCCGCGTTTCCGCGGCATTACTTTGGCGGCGCGCGCAGCGCCGCCTGCTGCGCGCCGCATGATTGTCCCCCGCCGCGCGCCGCCTGGTTGTCTCCCGCCGCGCGCCCACATGGCAACGGAAACGCGGCTTTTGCCGCGTTTCTGCGGCAATGCTTTTGCGGCGCGCGCAGCGCCGCCTGGTTGTCCCCCTGTCGGCTGGATCTCTTGGTTTCTGGTTTGGCCGCGTTTTCGCGGCTTTCCTTGGGCGGTACGTGCGGTGCCGCCTGCTGCGCTGTTGTCTCCCTGTTGGCTAACGCTCCTGATTTTGACAGAGTCAGCCCTCTAGGTCAATAGCTACCTTTTAAGCCTTTTAATCACCAAATAATGGTGATTTAGACCTTCTTCTTCATTTACCCACCATGGACCTAGGATCAAGCAAGTAAGGATTTATTAGTTGAATTTTACATGAAATAAATATGAGAATGTGATGAAAAGTATGCAAAATTAGAGACTAATCAGCCGTACGTCCACAATGTATACAAGTGTATACATTAGAATACAAAGAATCATGTGTGTAAGCATGATGAGCATGTGTATGCCGTGATTGTGTATTGAATATATGGAGCATATTTCTTTCAAAATATAGATTCCAATCTAGTGTAGTTCATGGCACATTTGCTCAAGGTGGAGTCCAAACAATCAACACTCTTCTTCAACATGAAAATATCATTATCAATACTTGAAGAAGAAGTGGAGCAAGCAACATGTTTATCACAAGAAGATGAAGTAATGAAAATATGACAAACATGAGAATCAAAAGCATTTTTCAAAGAAACTTTTTCTAGAGAAATGAATTCTAATTATTTAAAAATTAAAATAATTTTCTTTTTCAAAGAATCATTCTATTTTAAAACAAAAATAAGTTTTGAAGATAAAATCTCATTTTTCTTCAAAAAACTATCAAAATCATTTTTATTTTTCAAAATCTCATTTTCTTTCAAAGCAAGGTCAAGTTGAGTCTTCAATGAATCCCTTTCATTTGAAATCGCAATCCTCTCTTACAAAACCATATCAAGTTTAGAAAAGAAATTTATATTTTTTCTTTTAATTCAAAATTTTTCTTTTTCAAAGCTTTATATTTTGGAAGCAAGTTTTCACAAAACATAGAAAGCTCTTCATTTAAAGCATGTACATCCATACTATCATGTGTTGGCCCAGAGACCCTTCACTCTAGTTTTGATGATGATTAACTCATGTAGTTATAGTTTACTAATAATCTAGTGATATTTAGTTTCAGATATTTGGTCAAGATATTAGTAGGTGATTAGTTTTATCAAAAATGT
The DNA here is from genome assembly GCA_038442645.1 of Agave tequilana. Lineage (NCBI taxonomy): Eukaryota > Viridiplantae > Streptophyta > Magnoliopsida > Asparagales > Asparagaceae > Agave > Agave tequilana. The sequence goes on along the minus strand of JAVJIF010017990.1, from coordinate 75,362 downwards.
TTTGGAGCTTTCACATGGTGATTCAAGAGCTGAGAGTCAAGATCGCATCTAGTACTCGGTTTGAGTCAAGCTCGTTGGATCGTGTTTGGATCGAGTCAACTTAGAAAAGGAGTTCTACAAGAAGACATCGGTTTGTTTAGTTTAAGATTGTGTTTAGATTATTGTAAAGATTAGATAGTGTTGATAGGCTTAAGTTCATAATACACACACTTGTTTAAAGTTTCATGCTTGTTTTCGGTTTTACCGGTTTTTAGATTTCAAGTTCAAATATATGGTTTTCATGAATAGATAGAATCAAACAAGTTTACATGGTTTAATGTATATTAGATTTGATCTATATACATCTATGCTTCATCTATTTAGAAAAACTTATTTTGATAGTCTATTTCATGAGTTTGGAGTTTTGTATTTAAACAAAACTTATTTTTGGATTTCATGTCAAAAACATAGATATAAATCTTTATATGTATATTGGATTCTAACCATATACAATATGCCTGAAAGTTGTTTAAATATCATGTTTTTGTATTTACATATGTTTTGGAGAAAACGATTTTCCATTTCAAAAATCCATGTTTTGGAAAATACGGATTTTAGTTTAAGTAAAATTTTCAAGAACACAAAAATGGTTCAAATTGTTTGAAAATGTGTTGAATTTTTGTCACACATATTTGTATTTCAAAGATCTAATAAGAACTTATTTTTATGGAATTTATGTGATTTTATGGGATTTTTTAGAAGTTAAAATATCAAGTTTTTAATCCCTTAATATTAACTGGCCTGCCTTCTGCCGGTCGACCGGACGGTTGACCGCGACAGAAGTCGGTCGACCGGTCCGGTCGACCGACGTGCACAAACGTGCTCGGCTGTTTGAGCCGGTGGGCCGGTCGACCAGGCGGTCAACCTTCCGAGAGTTCTGCTATCTGGAAATGGCCCCGGTCGACCGACCGGTCGACCGGCAGAGAGCTGCTACTCTCTATATCCAATCCTGGTCAACCGAAGACACAACAGTCATAAAAATGACCGTTGGGCCGTCGACCGGAAGGGCAAAATTGCCCTTTCCTGCTGCCAATGGGCAGATCTCATTTGGGGCTATAAATATCCATTCCTTGGCTATTTTAGACAACTTTTTAGAGAGTAAAATTTTCAATCTTTATAAGTGTTTTACAGCAAGTTTATAAAAGAGTTTTGGGTTTAAAGATTTGATCTTTATTTGTTTTTAAAGGATTGAAAAAATCAAGAAAAGGAGAAGTCTTTGGGATTGATTTTTGATCTTCATTTTGATATCTATTCTAGAAGTTTTCCTAAGAGTTTTTCTTTGTGTTTTTTATTTCCAAACTCTTTGTTTTTCTCATACTTGAGCTATCTATCTATCCTATCTATTAGGATCTATCTTTGTGGGAAAATTAGTTTGTGGTTATTGATACCACCAAATTATAAGCCTTTCATACTTTGTGATATCCCTCTAGTGAGAGGTGATTGTGTTGATATCCCTCTAGTGAGAGGTGATTGTGGAAGTGGTGTTTGTATCCCTCTGAGTGTAGAGATGATTGTGGTTGTGTGGCTAATTGCGTTATCCCTCAAGTGTGAGGTTGATAGTTGTTTAGCTTAGTGCCTTGCCTCTAGTGAGAGGTTGTTGGTTGAGAGAGGAGTTGTGTACTCCCAGTTTGTATTTGCCCAAATCCTCAGTGGAGGTTCCTTGTGTGGGAAGTCCTGTGTGGACGATATAGTGAAAATCCTTCTGTGTGAAGGCGGAGATGTAGAGCTATGTGCTCGAACCTCGAAATATATCTTTATGTTTGTGTTTGATCCACTTTTTCTAACTCTCTCTCTTATATTGTGCCTTACATTGATTCATATTGTTCATTCATATTTATATGCTTGGTATTGCTTGTGTGTGTGCCATACCTGTATTGAAACAAGAGAGCTTCATATAGTACCTCAACTCTTATTCAGAGGAATCAAGAGGAGTTAGTCCAGAGCCCTTGGGAATTCGGCTACACTCTTTGGTTACACTAAGTGTGTTGCAATTAGTTTTTAATTCCGCATCATTTGTCATTGAAAATCACCTAGAGGGGGGGGTGAATAGGTGATTATGCTAATCAATGCACAATAAAAAAAATTTGATGCAACAAGTGAATATAACTATGAAAATGAAGAGCAAGTACAATGTTGCAAAGAAAATGTGAAGCAAGTAGATAAAGCAATGAATATAAAGTTAGCAAGAATTAAGAGCAAGTAAGAACAAGTAAACCAAACACAAACACGAAGAATTTTTCCGAGGTTCGAGCACCCAGCTCTACGTCCCGCCTTCACCCAGAAGGATTTCTAACAACTATAACTTCACAAAGAGGTTACAAAAACACCGGAGTACCCAACTCCACAATCTCAAGTACAAATTCTCTCTTAGTGATCAAAGACCACAAACTAACTTTTGCAAACGCCTCTTTACCTTACAAGAGCCCTGTAGAGTAATGGTTAGAATTGAAGCTCAAATAGGGTAAGTGGAAAAAGAAAATGTACTAGAGAGAGTTTAGAAAATAAAACTCCAGCGATGAGAGAATCTTCAGCACGAAAACCAAGGACCAAACTCTCTTGAAACCTTTTGAAGACTTTGAAACTTTTGTATATAGCTTGATTGTTATTTTTTCTTGTATAAAAATAACCCTAATCACCACTATTTATAGGATAGGACTAGGGATCAAAAGGTAAACACATATAATGTCAATAAGGAAGATTTTGACCCATAAAATATCCCCTAAATACGTTTAAAAACGAAAAATACAGTTTTAAAACGTGTTTAAAACACTAGCCGTTATGGCTAAAACGGCTACCTCGGTCGGCCGGCCGGTCGACCGGGATTCAAATAAAAAGAGCCGTTGCAGGCTATCGGTCGACCGCCCGGTCGGCCGAAATAAACAGAGAGCAAATTGAAAGTACACCTAGAGGGGGGTGAATAGGTGTAAATGCTAATCTAAGGCTAAATGCAAACTCTAATGCTCTAAAAGCGGAAGCTAATGCAAGTGTTGGACAAACTAATACAATTCAACAAGTGTAGCCGAATTCCCCTTGCGAGGCTCTGAACTAACTCCTCTTGATTCCCCTTAAAATGGGTTGAGGTGCTATGTGAAGCTCTTGTTGGATGAGTATAAGTTAGGCACACACACACAAGCAATCCAAGCAATCAAGGATATAGCAATACAATGCACACAATTAAGCCAAGCAAGTATAGATGAATAGCAATAGAAATATATGCAAGGCAATATGAAACAATGCTCAAAACACAAGCAAGTATATATGATGATATGAATGGATGATGCTTGCACAAATGTAAAAAGAGTAGAGTTGAGAGAATTGGATCAAACGCAAAGACCAAGATGTGTTTCGAGGTTCGAGCCCCTAGCTCTACATCCCCGCCTACACCACCGTGTAGGATTTCTAATCCACTATAGGAGCCCCTAACTCCTCTCTCAACTTACAATGCCACCGAGGCAATACAACACACAATCCACCTCTACCGAAGAGGGATACGGCCCGTAGCCAACCACAACAAATGCCTCTCCTTAAGAGGCTCACAAACCAATCACCCGATCACCTCTACCGAAGAGGGATTCACAAATAAAAGGGTGTTTACAACAAGTGGTTCCAAAACCACAAACTCTCTTTTTTTTCTCTTTTCTTTCTTTTCCACAAAAACAAAGATCCTAATAGTTTAGGATAGAAGATAGCTCAAGTGTGGAAACTAGGTGTTTTGGAAAACAAGCAACAAAGAAAAACACTTGGGAATTTCTTGTAAAAGATAGAGAATGAATGTCAATACAAAAATCCCAATTCCAATTTCTTTGATTTTTCCAAACCCAAATCAATAAAGATGAGAAGTTAAAAGCACTAAAAACTCTTTTAAAACTCTTTTAAACTCTGCTGAAAACCAGAAATTTTTCTCTTAAAAACCTTAGCCAAAATCCCAAATGAATAGGGTATATATAGGCCAAACCAGAAAACTAGCCGTTAGGCTGATGTGGCAATTCTGACAGCCACCGGTCGACCGGCCCGGTCGACCGGCAACGGTCGAAAATATGACCGTTGGGGCTTCGGTCGACTGCCAGTCGACCGACCAACAAGGAGGAAACACAGTTTCCTTCTATCGGTCGACCGACCCAGTCGACCGAAAAGATACAGAGAGCAGACTCTCTATATCGGTCGACTGGGTCCGTGACCCGGTCGACCGACGGACATGCACAGCCTGTGCATATCCGGACACAGCAGCCGGTCGACTGGGCCGGTCGACCGGTCTGCCTGGAAAACTGTTTTTCTGGGCAGATTTTAAGATAGAAAATTTGTAAAAATCTTTTAACACTTCTAAAAAATCCACAAAAATATGTTTTATCATTTTACTTGAAAACTAAACTTGTGATAAAAATTTCAAGACATATATCAATCATATCAATTCATTTTGTGTCCTGCCAATTTTATCATAAATAAAACTTGTATTTTTATCAAACTAGATTTTTCCAAAACATGAATAGGAATGTCAAAATAAGTTTGTCTATAAGTTAAGCATGTATGTATAACTAGAAAACATCTACTATACATATAAATCATGAAAACTTGTTTTGATCAACTATTCATAAAATCACACATTAAAACATAAAACGTGTGTGTTTGTGCACTTGAGCATATCAACTAAACTAAGCTTTACAAATGGATCTAAAACACACTAAACTAAACTAGGATACCTAAGTCTTCTCTTGATGATCTCCATCTTCAAGTAGACTTGCTCCCAAACGCGATCCACCGAGTGCAAAGGTATGATCTTTAAGCTTTGGCACCGGAATCACCATGATAAGCTTCCAAACACCTTGTTGAAGCTAATCACCAACACTAATATCCTGCTAATGATCTGAAACTTAGAAACACAAGAATATTAGTAAATATAACTACATGAGTTGATCATCATCAAAACTAGAGTGGAAGGCCATTGGGCCAACAATCTCCCCTTTTTGATGATGACAAAACTCATGGAGTTATATATGCATGGATTAAAGTTAAGCTTCAAAGAAGCTCCCCCTTAACTCATGCATAAATAAAATAAAAAATATTAAACAATATAAACATGTTATAGCTCTAGATACCAATGAAGTAAGACAAACTCTAAGCTCTAGATACCAATAACATAAACAACACATTCTTAATAAAACTTATTAAAACAAATACATGCATATAAAAGCCAAAAGCCAAATTCTTCTCCCCCTTTTTGTCAATCATCAATAAAGGGGTAAAATTATAAAAACAAATTATTCTCCCCCTTTTTGTTCTAAATCAAGAACCAATAAAGGGTTAAACATCAAAACATTGATATCAATTAAAAATATGTCAATGAAGTGCATCTAGATACCAATAGAAATTCAACATGGATCAATAATCGTATGTGAGATAGACATTCATGAAGAGAAGACGTTAAGTTAGCTTCCCTACATATATGAATTACATGAAGAAAGGAAGACACGCCCTAATTCACATAACACAAAATACGTAATGCATAAAAAGATGTGAAGCTCTCCTTACACACGTGTATCTCATAAAGAAGAGTTGTCAAGCTCCTCAATATAGGATACACTCAACATGAATCTATACACATATAGGCAAAGTAAGTCAAAACTATTGAAACTTTCATAAAAACAAAATTTTGAAATACCAATTAAAAATACTCAACATAAACATCTTGACATCATTAAGAGAAATATGTTCTTTTAAACACCTGATACCAATTTGAAAACTTTTGAGATCAATAATGTTAAAATATAGTTTCAATTTTAACATAAAGCAAGGGAGTGAGAGTCAAATCCCAATTGAAAAGACAACATCAAATTTTCTCCCCCTTTATGAAATACCAACTAAAATAATGCATAGTCTTGATACCAATTTAAAGTAATCAATTTAAACACAATTGAAACTCAAGCACTAGCATAAACAAAAATATATGTATGAAAATTAGATACCAATTGACATTGATATTCTTGAAAGAGTAAGCATACATATACAAAACTTATATGAGTATACGAGAAGATCAAAATTGACACCAATTGAAAGAGTTCAATGATACCAATTGAAATAACAAGCATGGTATATCTCATATTACAAAGAAGAATTCGAACTAGTTAAAATGAAAAGTTTTGTAAACTAGTATGAAATCCTTCAAGCAAGGAATAAAACAAGATTATTTTTCATAGAAATGAAAATCACATAATAATTATTACTCTAATCAATTAAGCACAACTCATGAGAAACAAAACATGAGTAATAGATATGAGTGTACAAATAAAATGTGAAGATCATAATCATGAAAATATTTCATTAAACTCAATTATTCCTTTAAACATCAAATTAGAAAATCATAAAACTAACTAGTTTAATCTTCAATGGCATATGTATGTCTGATGCAAACTAAGATATACATACATATCCAAAACTCAACGAGTCCACTAAAGTATATGCATGAAGGCACGTGGCTCAAAAAGGATGTATATGTATAAGATTAGTTTGAACTAGAAAGACATATACATGAGGTTAACTTATAATACATGAAACATGAAAAACTAAATTTCATCCAAAATCAATTTCATTTCAAGGTATATGTATGAATTGTCACTACACTAAGTATACATACATATCCCTAAACACAATTGAGTCCATAAATAGATTTTGCATTGAAGGCAAATGACTCAAGAGGTATACATGTATATCTTAATGTTTTGGCAAAATAAACATATACATGAAAAAAACTCTTATAAATCCAAAATATGAATACAAGTCTAAAATGTATGGATCATCAAAACTAGACTATACTAGCACATCTAATGGGTACAAATATGCATTCAAGCTCAAACATATATAAAGATTAATTTGTTTCCCATTATATGTACAAGTATACAACTAGTCTTAATGAAAACTAACATCTAAACATGTAATCAAGTCATGGAGCATTAAAACAAACATGAATACCATATTTTTAAATAAAACACATATAAGATTCATCAAATTATTTTATTTGAATTCTAAAATACATAAACATGCAAATGGACATAACAAGTGCAAATGAACGAATCATCAAAACTTAGCTCATACGTGTGCATATAGTGAATACAAGTGAGCATGAAGAACAAGCATATAAGAAACAATTGTAGTTCACTATTTGTACAAGTATAATGCAAGTTTTGATAAAATCTACATTTAAACATGTTATCACCACATGAAACATTAAAACAATCATAAAAGAACATCATGATAAAACTAAAACATGATTACTATGTAAATTCACATGTATTAGATTCATGATGTACATTATAGCTAAACAAACGGTGAGAACACTAAATATGAATTCAAGTGAGCATATGTGTCTCAAATACTATACATGTATATCATGGATCTAATAATCATGGAATTTACACACTAATCCAAAAACATCAAAAATATGCTTAAACAAATGAGACATGCTATAAATAATGAATCATAAAAGCATGTAAACAAATAATATGAGAGTTAGAGATTTATACCAAAACCGATGAGGGCACTTCTCTAATTCTCCAAAATAAGGTGGTCCTCCCACAACTCTTCCCTTGAAAGTGATGCATCCATATGATTTCCTTTAAGTCCGGAACGCATCCACTCCAAGGTGTCACACTCTCACGTCATGTGAGACCCCACACCTACATCAAAAATTGGAGGGGTGGTCTTTGGTACCCATACCTTCTTGGGTCCATGGGGGTTAGTCCCTTCTCTAACCCAAACAAACTTATTTGCTAAATTTACATTATTTAATCTATCAAAGCAAAATTTAGCAAGGTGGCCATTACGACCACAATGTGTACATGTGTACACATGAGCATACATGTGTTGATGGTGTCCGTGAGGAGCATGTGTATGCCGTGGAGGGTGTGCATGAATATGTGGAACTTGTTTCTTTCGAAACAAAGTTTCCAACCGTGTATGGTTCAAGGCACATTGGCTCATAGTGGAGCCCAAATAATCTAATCTCTTCTTAATCAAACAAATATCATCATTAATTTTAGAAGAAGAGATACATGCATTAGATAGTCTAGATGATGAGGCTACACTAGCATGGCAAACATGAGCATTAATCTTATTATGCAAAACATATTTTTCTCTAAACATGCATTTAGCTCATTAGAAATGGAAATAATTTTTTTTTCAAGTCCACATTCTCTTTAAAACAAAATCAATTTTTGAAGACAATTTTTCATTTTTCTTCAAAATAGCATGGCAATCATTTTTAGATTTTAAAACATTATTTTCTTTTAAAGCAAGTTCAAGTTGAGATTTCAATGAATCCCTATCATTTGAAATCTCCTCTTTCTCTTGCAAAACACAATCAAGTCTAGCATGCAAGCACTTATTTTCTTTTTCAATTTCTAGACTTTTCTTTTTCAAAACTTTATATTTTTCAATTAATTTTTCACACACAATAGAAAGTTCTTCATTTAAGGCATGGGAATCAATATTATCATCACATGAAGAACTAGCACTATCATCACAATCTAAGTGGGGTTCCGAATGTACCTCAAGGGAGTCATTCCCTTGGACCATGTAGCATTGTTGTGATTCGAATTCTCCACTAGATTCCTCTTCTTGTTGGATTTGGACTTGAAGCTTGGAGGTGGTGGTTGTTGTTGTCAATTTGTTCCACACTACAAAAGCGGAATCAATATTAGAAACATGTAAAAGATAATCTTTATAAAGTGCTTCTAATAGCCTCAAGGGCTTGTGCATTGGCCCCTATATGAATGAGGTTACCAAGATAGCATTTCTTGGTAGCCGCAAGGAAAGTATGTAAACCTAGGGTTTGAAGGTAAATGGACATTCTAGTCTTCCAAACAAGAATGTTGGAAGCATCATACATAGGTGGGGTCATGAAGTCCATGATAAACTAAATGTATGCAAACAAGTATTATGCAACAAGAGATTAGCAAGCAAATGGATCACTCCTAGGATGTTAAGCCTAATATCAGGAGCACTAGCTCTGATACCAATTGAAAGTACACCTAGAGGGGGGTGAATAGGTGTAAATGCTAATCTAAGGCTAAATGCAAACTCTAATGCTCTAAAAGCGGAAGCTAATGCAAGTGTTGGACAAACTAATACAATTCAACAAGTGTAGCCGAATTCCCCTTGCGAGGCTCTGAACTAACTCCTCTTGATTCCCCTTAAAATGGGTTGAGGTGCTATGTGAAGCTCTTGTTGGATGAGTATAAGTTAGGCACACACACACAAGCAATCCAAGCAATCAAGGATATAGCAAGCACAATGCAAGGATATAGCAATAGAATAGCAAGCATAGAGGCAAGCAATGCTCAAAAAGCAAGTAGATGATGTGCTGCACAAATGTAAAAAGATGTAAGAAGATGAGTAGAGTAGAGAAGAAATTGGATCAAACGCAAAGACCAAGATGTGTTTCGAGGTTCGAGCCCCTAGCTCTACATCCCCGCCTACACCACCGTGTAGGATTTCTAATCCACTATAGGAGCCCCTAACTCCTCTCTCAACTTACAATGCCACCGAGGCAATACAACACACAATCCACCTCTACCGAAGAGGGATACGGCCCGTAGCCAACCACAACATGCCTCTCCTTAAGAGGCTCACAAACCAATCACCCGATCACCTCTACCGAAGAGGGATTCACAAATAAAAGGGTGTTTACAACAAGTGGTTCCAAAACCACAACTCTCTTTTCTTTCTCTTTTCTTTCTTTTCCACAAAAACAAAGATCCTAATAGTTTAGGATAGAAGATAGCTCAAGTGTGGAAACTAGGTGTTTTGGAAAACAAGCAACAAAGAAAAACACTTGGGAAATTTCTTGTAAAAGATAGAGAATGAATGCCAATACAAAAATCCCAATTCCAATTTCTTTGATTTTTCCAAAACCCAAATCAATAAAGATGAGAAGTTAAAAGCACTAAAAACTCTTTTTAAAACTCTTTTAAACTCTGCTGAAAACCAGAAATTTTTCTCTTAAAAACCTTAGCCAAAATCCCAATGAATAGGGTATATATAGGCCAAACCAGAAAACTAGCCGTTAGGCTGATGTGGCAATTCTGACAGCCACCGGTCGACCGGCCCGGTCGACCGGCAACGGTCGAAAATATGACCGTTGGGGCTTCGGTCGACTGCCAGTCGACCGACCAACAAGGAGGAAACACAGTTTCCTTCTATCGGTCGACCGACCCAGTCGACCGAAAAGATACAGAGAGCAGACTCTCTATATCGGTCGACTGGGTCCGTGACCCGGTCGACCGACGGACATGCACAGCCTGTGCATATCCGGACACAGCAGCCGGTCGACTGGGCCGGTCGACCGGTCTGCCTGGAAAACTGTTTTTCTGGGCAGATTTTAAGATAGAAAATTTGTAAAAAATCTTTTAACACTTCTAAAAAATCCACAAAAATATGTTTTATCATTTTACTTGAAAACTAAACTTGTGATAAAAATTTCAAGACATATATCAATCATATCAATTCATTTTTGTGTCCTGCCAATTTTATCATAAATAAAACTTGTATTTTTATCAAACTAGATTTTTCCAAAACATGAATAGGAATGTCAAAATAAGTTTGTCTATAAGTTAAGCATGTATGTATAACTAGAAAACATCTACTATACATATAAATCATGAAAACTTGTTTTGATCCAACTATTCATAAAATCACACATTAAAACATAAAACGTGTGTGTTTGTGCACTTGAGCATATCAACTAAACTAAGCTTTACAAATGGATCTAAAACACACTAAACTAAACTAGGATACCTAAGTCTTCTCTTGATGATCTCCATCTTCAAGTAGACTTGCTCCCAACGCGATCCACCGAGTGCAAAGGTATGATCTTTAAGCTTTGGCACCGGAATCACCATGATAAGCTTCCAAACACCTTGTTGAAGCTAATCACCAACACTAATATCCTGCTAATGATCTGAAACTTAGAAACACAAGAATATTAGTAAATATAACTACATGAGTTGATCATCATCAAAACTAGAGTGGAAGGCCATTGGGCCAACACAAATGTCTTACAGTCAGGCAGGTTCCGGTCGGCCGCACGGTCGACCGTGAAACATGCACACGGATACACACTGCTGCCAGAACCTCGGTCGACTGGGTCGGTCGGCCGGCTTTACCTGGCACAGGGTCGGTCGACCGGACGGTCGACCGGATCAGGCCAAAAGCTGAAATTGAAACAAAATTTTAAAGGGGATTTTGATATGAAATAAAATATTTTTGATATGAAACATGTATAATACCTAAAGTTGAGTTTATAAACAAAAGTCTTTGTATTAAAATATTTTGTATATCTTTATAGGGAATATTTCTAGGAAATGCATGTGCGCAAAAACATGTGTGTTGGAATATAGAGCTTCAATCCTAATCACTATTCTTTAACAAAACTACAAAAGCTAGAAACAAAACTAATGAATTATCTTGAGTAATCTTGAAGTCTTGAGCCATGTAAAGTCTTGCTAGAGCCTTCTCTTTTATGATCCTTCCTTGATGTGCCATAAGACTTCCTTACTTCATGAACCTAGAAGATCTTGCAATAGCTAAACAATGGCTTCCAAACATGGTACAAACCTGAAACTTATCTTGAACAAACTTATTAGTACTAACTAGCTCTTATTTGTTTTGTTATCATCAAAACTCTAAACAAATGGAGAGTGTAACCTTTTGGGCCAACAATCTCCCCCTTTTTGATGATGACAAAACAATAGGCTATGTTAAAAATAAAGGAGAGGTCTAAGCTCCCCCTCAAATTATGCTATGTTAAACAATTAAAAAAAAAGTAATATGCAAGCAAAAACCATGAAACTAAAGGTATAAAACACTTAAACGGTAAACACAAGAAAATCAAAACACTTGGTAAAAACAAAAACAATACAAACTTATTGTAAAAAAAATAATACAAACTCAAACCTGCTCACACCTTATTCTCCCCCTTTTGTCATACATCAAAAAGGATAAAAACTTTTAGTCAATAACACAAATATTTAGTTCACCACAAATAAAGGAGAATCTAGCAAAATCAAGTGGTTTAGTAAAAATATCGGCAAGTTGCAAATCCGTTGAAACATAATCAATATCTATATCACCTTTCTCAAAATGATCTCTAAGAAAGTGATACTTAATCTCAATGTGCTTGGTCTTACTATGTTGATTTGCATTTTTGGTCATATAAATAGTACTAGTATTATCACAAAAAAATTTTATCTGATCATAATGTAAATCATAATCAAGGAGAGTATGTTTCATCCAAAGGACTTGTGCACAACAAGCCCCCGCTGCAACATACTCCGCCTCGGCGGTTGATAGAGCTACGGAATTTTGTTTCTTAGAGGACCATGAAACAAGACAATTACCAAGAAATTGACATGTCCCACTAGTACTCTTTCTATCTACTCTATAACCCGCATAGTCAGCATCCGAATAACTTGTCATTGAAAAATCTCCTATTTTTGGATACCATAGACCCATTCCAATTGCCCCTTAATATAACGAATAATGCGTTTTACCGCAATAAGATGGGACTCTTTAGGACACGATTGGAATCTAGCACAAAGACACACACTAAACATTATGTCCGGCCTACTGCCGTCAAATACATAAGACTACCTATCATGCTTCTATACAATTTAATATCAACATTTTTACCTTGGTCATCCTTATCAAGCTTGATTGTAGTTGCCATGGGAGTGTTGCAAACTTTTGAGCTTTCAAGTCCAAACTTCTTTACGAGTTCCTTTGCATACTTGGCTTGACATATGAAATTCCCATCTTACAATTGCTTGATTTGGAGTCCAAGGAAGAAATTCAATTCACCCATGGAAGACATTTCAAACTCACTTTGCATAACCTTTTCAAACTCCTTGCATAAAAACTCATTAGTAGAACCAAAGATTATATCATCAACATAAATTTGCACAATTAAAATGTCATTATCAACATGCTTAGTAAAAAGAGTTGTGTCTACTTTGCCTTTAACAAAATCATTTGAAATGAGAAAACTAGAAAGCCTTTCATACCAAGCTCTTGGAGCTTGTTTCAATCTGTACAAAGCTTTATCAAGTCTAAAAACAAAATTTGGATGAACATGATCAACAAAACCGGGAGGTTGTTCAACATAAACTTCTTCATTTATAAAACCATTTAAAAATGCACTTTTCACATCCATTTGAAAAAGTTTAAAATTTTTAAAGATGCAAAAGCTAGTGTTATCCGTATGGCTTCAAGCCATGCTACGGGTGCAAAGGTCTCCTCAAAGTCAATTCCTTCAACTTGAGTGTAAACTTGGGCCACTAACCTAGCTTTATTCCTAATGACATTTCCGAACTCATCCAACTTATTTCTAAAGATCCACTTAGTACCAATTATTGGTCTATCGTGGGGCCTAAGAACAAGATGTCGAACTTGGTTGCGCTCAAATTGATTGAGTTCCTCTTGCATGGCTAGCAACCAATATGAGTCCATCTCGGCTTCGAGAATGCTTTTGGGTTCAAAATGAGAAATGAATGCAAAGTTACCACATAAGTCATGGAGCTTGGAGCGAGTTGTTACCCCCTTAGATACATCACCTATAATGAGTTCCTTGGGTGATTTGTAGCGTATCTTCAATCTTTAGGAAGTGGTTGAGAATCTTTCACTTCATCCTTATAAACATCAGCTATGGATTCTTGCTTTTCTTCTTGAGTGGGTGAGTCCTTCAAGGATAGTCTCTCCATGTCTTCACCTAATGGGTCAATTTCTATACCGATGATAGTACCCTTGGAGTCATCCCCGAAGGTGACGGTGCCACCTTCCATGTACCTTGATAGGGTTGTAAAGTTGTTGATATCCCATGTCATGTGTCTCGAACAACCACTATCAAGGTACCACCGCTCCTTACGTCTTGGAGCCTTGGTGTGTACCTACATCAAATAGCTTAGGACTTGATTTTGGTACCCACATTTTCTTGGGTCCTAAAGGGTTAGTGCCATGAACCCAAACAAGATTATTTGATCTATTTACTTGGTCATAACAAAACTTAGCCAAATGTCCATTCTTACCACAATAAGTACATCTATACACTCTACCATATTTAAAAGTATAGTGTGTGTGAGACTTGTGAGCATGTGTGGATTTAACATGAGTGTTGTGTAAAGTGTGAGCATGAGAAATCTTTACATGAGAATCTTTAACATGAGAAGTGTGCTTTTTAGAAAACTTTTCTTCAAGTTTCTTTGTGTTAAAAGCACAATCTTTCAAAACCTTCTCAAAATCAACCATTTTAGTTTTAAAGAAGAAATTTCTTTTTCATCAATCTTAGGAAATTTTGCTTTGCAAGCAACTTTATAAGCACTAAATTTTTTTTGGATAGAAATGAGATTGGAAGAAATTTCATCCTTTTCTTTAGAAACCATAGCAAGTTGATTTTTAAGAAAAGCAACTTCCTTTTCCAATTTTAAACACTCAATCTTTTTATTATCATATGTTTCGGAGAGTTCAACAAAAGCATGTACAATAACTTCTTTAGATAATTCAAGAGGTTGTGGGGTTACCTTTGGTGTGTTTGCCATGAACACATATTTGCCGTGTCTACCTCGTCTTCGGATTCGCTTTCCGAATCCCATGTGGCTTTATAGGCTTTCTTTTCGACCGGCTTCTTTGGCTTGAAGGAGGAAGTCATCTTCTTCTTGAAATCCGGGCAATCGGCCATGATATGTCGGGTTATTGGCAATTGTAGCAAATAATTCTTCTCTCCTCTTTACCTTCAAATTTTCTTCGAAAGTTGAGCTTGTTCTTCCGGTACATCCTTTTGACGTTTCGCACAAGAAGGGAGAGCTCCTCATCTTCTTCTTCATCATCTTCATCGTCCTCAAGAGTGGATGACGATTTGAATGCTATGGACTTCTTCTTTAGCGGAGCGGCCTCTTCTCTTGCCTTCTTTCCATCTCATGGGTCTTTAAGTTCCCGATGAGACTCATGAGGTTCATTTCATCCTTGTCGTTCAATTCTTTCAAGGTGGTGGCCTTTATCTCCCATGATGAAGGAAGAGCCCGAATCACTTTTCGCACCTTTTGGTCATTGGAATATCATCACCTAAAGAAGAAAGAGCATTGGTGATTTTAGTAAACCTTGTAATCATGCAATCAATGGTTTCATCATCAATCATTTTAAAAGATTCATATTGGGACCTTAAGAGATCTATCTTAGCTCTCTTAACTTGTGAAGTCCCCTCGTGTGTGACCAACAAATGTTGCCAAATCTCATAGGCGGATTGGCAATGGATTACCCGTGTAAGGTCATCCTCATTTAAGGCGGTTAGGAGGGAGTTTTGGGCCTTTGAATTAGCCTCATATTCTCTAAAGGTAAAGTCGGACCACGTGCTTTCATCACTATCGGGTCTAACATAGGGTTTGGTCAAGCCTTTTGCAACTAAGCTACCTAAAGATTGTAAAAAGATAGTCATCCTAACCTTCCAAATAGGGAAATTAAGTCCATCAAATTTAGGAGGGTTTTGATGTTATCGGCCATGTTTACTAGTGTATGAATGAAAGAATGCAAATGTTGATTAGCAAATTTTTAAGGATCTCTCTAAGGATGTTATGCCAAACCTAGAGTCCAAGCTCTGATACCAATTGAAAATCACCTAGAGGGGGGGTGAATAGGTGATTATGCTAATCAATGTACAATAAAAAAATTTGATGCAACAAGTGAATATAACTATGAAAATGAAGAGCAAGTACAATGTTGCAAAGAAAATGTGAAGCAAGTAGATAAAGCAATGAATATAAAGTTAGAAAGAATTAAGAGCAAGTAAGAACAAGTAAACCAAACGCAAACATGAAGAATTTTTTCGAGGTTCGAGCACCCAGCTCTACGTCCCCGCCTTCACCCAGAAGGATTTCTAACAACTATAACTTCACAAAGAGGTTACAAAAACACCGGAGTACCCAACTCCACAATCTCAATTACAAATTCTCTCTTAGTGATCAAAAGACCACAAACTATCTTTTGCAAACGCCTCTTTCCCTTACAAGAGCCCTGTAGAGTAATAGTTAGAATTGAAGCTCAAATAGTGTAAGTGAAAAAAGAAAATGAACTAGAGAGAGTTTAGAAAATAAAACTTCAGCGATGAGAGAATCTTCAACACGAAAACCAAGGACCAAACTCTCTTGAAACCTTTTGAAGACTTTGAAACTTTTGTATATAGCTTGATTGTTGTTTTTTCTTGTATAAACATAACCCTAATCACTACTATTTATAGGATAGGGCTAGGGATCAAAAGGTAAACACATATAATGTCAATAAGGAAGATTTTGACCCATAAAATATCCCCTTAATACGTTTAAAAATGAAAAATACAGTTTTAAAACGTGTTTAAAACACTAGCCGTTATGGCTGAAACGGCTACCTCGGTCGGCCGGCCGGTCGACCGGGATTCAAATAAAAAGAGCCGTTGCAGGCTATCGGTCGACCGCCCGGTCGGCCGAAATAAACAGAGAGCAAATGTCTTACAGTCAGGCAGGTTCCGGTCGGCCGCACGGTCGACCGTGAAACATGTACACGGATACACACTGCTGCCAGAACCTCGGTCGACTGGGTCGGTCGGCCAGCTTTACCTGGCACAGGGTCGGTCGACCGGACGGTCGACCGGATCAGGCCAAAAGCTGAAATTGAAACAAAATTTTAAGGGGATTTTGATATGAAATAAAATATTTTTGATATGAAACATGTATAATACCTAAAGTTGAGTTTATAAACAAAAGTCTTTGTATTAAAATATTTTGTATATCTTTATAGGGAATATTTCTAGGAAATGCATGTGCGCAAAAACATGTGTGTTGGAATATAGAGCTTCAATCCTAACCACTATTCTTTAACAAAACTACAAAAGCTAGAAACAAAACTAATGAATTATCTTGAGCAATCTTGAAGTCTTGAGCCATGTAAAGTCTTGCTAGAGCCTTCTCTTCTATGATCCTTTCTTGATGTGCCACAAGACTTCTTTACTTCATGAACCTAGAAGATCTTGCAATAGCTAAACAATGGCTTCCAAACATAGTACAAACCTGAAACTTATTTGAACAAACTTATTAGTACCAACTAGCTCTTATTTGTTTTGTTATCATCAAACTCTAAACAAATAGAGAGTGTAACCTTTTGGGCCAATAGTCATTAGATTAATCTTACACCTATTCACCCCCTCTAGGTGTACTTTCAATTGGTATCAGAGCCTATGCTCCTGATATTAAGTTTAACCACCTAGGAGTGAGATCTTGGTTTGCTAATCTAGATTTGTATTTACATACTTACTTGTTTACACACACTCATGGATTACTTTGCACCTCCCATGTTTGATGTTTCTAACATCAATATGTGGAAACTTAGGATGAGTATGTACCTAAAAACCCTAAGATTGCATGTTTTCCTTGTCGCTACCAAGAAATCTTATCTTAGTAATAGCAAGCATACAGAGGCCAATGCACAAGCCCTAACGGCACTTAGGAGCACTCTAAGTAAAGATTATATTTCTATGATTTCTCATTGTGATTCCGCCTTTGCAGCGTAGAACACCTTGATCTCTCCCGCGCTACAAATGACGAAATATATGGAGGAGAAATCTAGTGAGGATGAATCCGAACAACGTTGCAACATGGTCCAAGGGAATGACTTCCTTGAGGTAAATTCGGAAACTCAACTAGATGATTGTGCTAGTTCTTCCGGCGATGATTATGTTGATGCCGAATGCTTTGAATGAAGAACTTTTCATTATTTGTGAAAAATTGTTAGAAAAATATAAAGCTTTGAAAAAGAAAAGTTTTGGACTTAACAAAGAAAAACAAAATTTCTCTTCTAGACTTAATTTGGTTTTGCAAGAGAGAGATGAGATTTCAAGTGAACGTGACTCACTTAAATCCCAACTTGACCTTGCCCTAAAAGAAAATGAAATTTTGAAAACAAAAAATGATTGTGAAAATGTTTTGAAGAAAAATGAGACTTTATCTTCAAAACTTGATTTTGTTGTAAAAGAAAATGAATCTTGGAAAAACAAAATTATTTCTATATCAAAAGAATTGGATTTGGTTTCTAAGAAAAATATTTCTTTGAAAAATGATATTGATACTCATATTTGCCATGCAAGTATAGCTTCATCATCTAGCATACCTATTGCATGATCCACTTCTTCTTCCATTATTGAAAATGATATAAATGTTTTAAAGAAGATTGTTGATTGTTTGAGCTCCACTTTGAGCTAATGTGCCATGAACCACACATGGTTGAATCCATGTTTCTAAAGAAACAAGTTCCAAATATGCATGCACACAAATCACGGAATACACATGCTTCTCACGTTCATACTCATAACACTATATATGCTCATGTGTACACTTGTACACATTGTGGACGTAAGAGCCTCCTTGCAATATTTTGTTATGATAGGATACATAATGAAAATTTTGCAAATAGATTTGTTTGGGTTAGGAAAGGAGCTAACCCTCATGGACCCAAAAGAGTATGGGTACCAAAAATCACTCCTATTTTATTTGATGTAGGTGTGGGCTCTCACATGACGTGAGAGTTGTTGGTGCCTTGAGGTGGATGCATTCCGAGCTTAATGGTGACTATTTTGGATGCATTACTTTCAAGAGGAGTTAGGTGGGAGGACCACCTTGGTTTGGAGCCTAGAGATTTGCCCTCATGGTTTTGGTAACGATCTCTTACTCCTATTTATGTTTATATGCTTTTAGATTATTAACTTTTAGCATGTCATGTTTTATGATTTTTATGTTAAATGCCATGATACTTAGATTTGTGACATACATGTATAGTATTTGAGATACACCCATGTTCATATGGATTATTACTTTTGTGTTCTCACCATAGTTTAAATATTGTGTATATCATAATTCTAAATCATGCGCATGTACATATTAATCATGCTGGTTTATATTTTCATTTTGCACTTCATGTTTTGATTGCATGTTTAGATGTTACTTTCATTAAAACTTGTGTATATACTTGTGCAACTATTTAGCAACAACTAAATTATTATATGTTTGTTCTTGATTGCTCATTTGTACTCATTAGATGTACTAGTATAACCTAGTTTTGATGATTAATACATTTCAACTTGTATTCCCCTTTTGGACATGTTTTTCATGATAATGTGTTTTAGCTTCATGTATATGTTAATTTTGTCAAAACTATTTGATATACATGTATAACCTTGAGTCATTTCCTTTCATGCAAAATCTCTTTATAGACTCAATTGTGTTTGGATATGTATGTATACCTCTAGTTTAGACAAAACATACATATGCCTTGAAGTTTGAATTATTTTGATGAAAATTAGATTTTCATATTTTTCATGTTTTAAGGAATTTCATATTGAGCCTTAATTGCCTATTTTCATGACTTTCGGACAAAACTTGTACACTCACATCATTCTTGTTTTCTCATGACTTTGTTTTCATGAGTCTTATATGTGCTTTATATATTTTCGAGTGTCTATTATTGAGTGATTTTCATGTTTCATGGATATATTCTTATTTTATTCCTTACTTGAAGGATTTCGTACTAGTTTTCAAATTTATCATAAAACTAGTTACGTTATTCTACTTTGGAAGAGTTTTCAATCATGCTAACTATTTTCAAACTTATTTTTAAACCCCCTACCCATTAAGGGTGGTGCGACCATGCCTTGTATGCTCAAATTGAAAATCATTTTAACATGTGCATGAATAGGGTTGTCTTTATGAGTTATTATACACTTGATTCTCATTGTGTTTTCAATTCGTATCACAATTGATATTTATTTTATATACTCATATTTGTTTCTATATATGTATGCTTCAACTTCAAATAGTATCAATTTCAATTGGTATCTAATTTTTCATACATATATATATGTGTTTTGATTGTACTTACTAAATCTCTATATCTTTAAAGCACAAATTTCGCTATGCTAAGCTTGATCTAGTCCTTAATGACAATTATTTTCAAATTCGTATCTTATACAAGCTTATGCATCGTTTTCATTAGTATTTCATAAAAGGGGAGAAAATTCATGCTTTACCTTTCAATCGGTTTTGTTTACAATTGGTATCTTACTCCCACTCTTTATGTTGAAAAATGATATCTTAGTTTTCATTTGGTTTCCTATGCTCCTAGTGTAAAATATTTTCAATTGGTACTAATTTTATAATTGGTATCATAATTTTCTATATATTTATATCTTTCAATTGGTATCAAAATTTTTGTTGGTTTCTTCAAAATGTTTAGTTTATTTTCAATTGGTATCATAAATTGGTATCATGATATTTCGATGTATACCTTCATACTAAATTGATATATTTTTCAATTGGTATCATAATGTTTTGATTTGTATTGCTTATATGCAAGGAAAGCTTAACATCTTCTATATATATATATTCATGTTGAGTGTATCTCATATTGAGGAGCTTGACCGCTCTTCTCTATGTCTTATACGTGTGTAGGAGGAGCTTCACATCTCCTTTATACATTGTATATTATGTGTTATGTGCTTAGGGTCTAGTCATCTCTTTTTCATGTAATGCATGTATGCAGGGGGAGTTAATTTCACGTCTCTCCTCTTCATGAATGTATATAGCATATTTACCTTTATTGTTTTCTTTATGCAAAAAGGAGAAAAATATTATTTATGCTCTTTATTGTTTGTACCCCTTTGTTGATGAATTGACAAAAAGAGGGAAAGATATTTTGGAGTTTTATATATGCATGTTTGTTTATATGCATGTTTGTTTAAATTTTTATCTCTTACCATTGGTATCAAGAGCATCTTTTGTTGGTAGCAAGAGCTTTTGTTGGTATCAAAAGCAACATTTTTTGTGAACATTTTTATTTTAAAATTGATATCAAGAGCAAGTTTATTTCATTGGTATCAATGATCATGTTTTACTTCTTGCTTTATACATGTTTATGCATATCTATATTGAGCATTCATTACATATATTTATGTTTATTGCTATGCATGAGTTTAGGGGGAGCTTCTATGACGCTTAACTTTAATCCATGCATATATAACTCCATGAGTTTTGTCATCATCAAAAAGGGGGAGATTGTTGGCCCAGAGGCTCTTCACTCTAGTTTTGATGATGATTAACTCATGTAGTTATGGTTTACTAATAATCTTATGATATTTAGTTTCAGATATTTGATCAAGATATTAATTGGTGATTAGCTTTATCAAGGTGTTTTAGAGCTTTCACATGGTGATTCAAGAGCTGAGCGTCAAGATCGCATCTAGTACTCGGTTGGAGTCAAGCTCGTTGGATCGTGTTTGGATCGAGTCAACTTAGAGAAGGAGTTCTACAAGAAGACATCGGTTTGTTTAGTTTAAGATTGTGTTTAGATCATTGTAAAGATTAGATAGTGTTGATATGCTCAAGTTCACAATACACCCACTTGTTTAAAGTTTCATGTTTGTTTTCAGTTTAACTTATTTTTGGATTTCAAGTTCAAATATATGGTTTTCATGAATAGATAGAATCAAAACAAGTTTACATGGTTTAATGTATATTAGATTTGATTTATATACATCTATGCTTCATCTATTTAGAAAAACTTATTTTGATAGTCTATTTCATGAGTTTGGAGTTTTGTATTTAAACAAAACTTATTTTTGGATCATAGATATAAATCATTATATGTATATTGGATTCTATCCATATGCAATATGCTTCAAAGTTATTTAAATATCATGTTTTTGTATTTACATGTGTTTTGGAGAAAACGATTTTTCATTTCAAAAATTCAAGTTTTGGAAAAAACGGATTTTGGTTTAAGGCAAATTTTCAAGAACACAAAAATGGTTTAAATTGTTTGAAATATGTGTTGAATTTTTGTCACACATATTTGTATTTCAAAAATCTAATAAGAACTTATTTTTGTGAAATTTATGTAATTTTATGGGATTTTTTAGAAGTTAAAATACCAAGTTTTTAATCCCTTAATATTAACTGGCCTCCCTTCTGCCGGTGGACCGGACGGTCGACCGCGACAGAAGTCGGTCGACCGATCCGGTCGACCGACGTGCACAGACGTGCACGGTTGTTTGAATTGGTGGGCCGGTCGACCAGGCGGTCGACCGTCCAGAGAGTTCTGCTCTCTGGAAATAGCCCCGTCGACCGGCTGAGAGCTGCTGCTCTCTGTATCCAGTCCCGATCGACCGGAGGCACAACGGTCATAAAAATGACGTTAAGCCGGTCGATCGGGCGGTCGACCGGAAGGGCAAAATTGCCCTTTCCTGCTGCCAAAAAAAATGGGCAGATTTCATTTTGGGTTATAAATACCCATTCCTTAGCTGTTTTAGACAAGTTTTTATAGAGCAAAATTTTCAATCTTTACAAGTGTTTTACAGCAAGTTTATAAAAGAGTTTTGGGTTTAAAGATTTGATCCTTATTTGTTTTTAAAAGGGTAGGAAAAATTAAGAAAAGGAGAAGTTTTTGGGATTGATTTTTGATCTTCATTTTGATATCATTCTAGAAGTTTTCCTAAGAGTTTTTCTTCGTGCTTTTGATATCCAAACTCTTTGTTTTTCTCACACTTGAGCTATCTATCTATCCTATCTATTAGGATCTATTTTTGTGGGAAAATTAGTTTGTGGTTGTTGATACCACCAAGTTGTAAACCTTTCATACTTTGTGATATCCCTCTAATTAGAGGTGATTCTGTTGATATCCCTCTAGTGAGAGGTGATTGTGGAAGTGGTGTTTGTATCCCTCTAAGTGTAAAGGTGATTTTAGTTGTGTGGCTAAGTGCCTTATCTCTCAAATGTGAGGTTGATAGTTGTTTGGCCTAGTGCCTTCCCTCTAGTGAGAGGTTATGTTGGTTGAGAGAGGAGTTGTGTACTCCCAGTTTGTATTTACCTAAATTCTCAGTGGAGGTTCCCTGTGTGGGAAGTCCTATGTGGACGATATAGTGGAAATCCTTCTATGTGAAGGCGGGGACGTAGAGCTGTGTGCTCGAACCTCGAAACATATCATTGTGTTTGCGTTTGATCCACTTTCTCTAACTCTCTCTTATATTGTGCCTTGCATTGATTCATATTGTTCATTCATATTTATATACTGGGTATTGCTTGTGTGTGTGCCATACATGTGTTGAACCAAGATAGCTTCATATAGCACCTCAACTCTTATTCAGAGGAATCAAAAGGAGTTAGTCCAGAGCCCTTCACTCGGAATTTAGCTACACTCTTTGGTTACACTAAGTGTTTTGCAATTAGTTTTTAAATTCTGCATCATTTGTCATTATATTAGCCTTACACCTATTCACCCCCCTCTAGGTGTACTTTCATCATGATCATTGGAAGAGCTAGCACAATCATCTAGATGAGTGTCCAAAATTACCTCAAGGGAGTCAATCTCCTGAACTATGAAGCAAGCTTGGCCGGACTCATCTCTTCTTGGTTCTCTCTCTAGAATATGTGAAGCTTGTTCCTTGAGAGAGGTCAATGTGTACCACACTGTAAAAGTGGAATCACAATGAGAAATAAAAAAAATGTGCTTTTTGCTAAGTATTTACTTAAGTGTATGCAATGCTTGTGTATTAGCCTCTAAGTACTTGTCATTACCAAGATAAGATTTCTTAGTAGTGGTAAGATAAACTTGCAATCTTAGGGTTTTAAGATAAACACTCATTTTAAATTTCTACTTGTCAATGTTGGAAACATCATACATGGGAGGTGCAAGATAATCCATGAGTGTATATAATATGTGTGCAAACCAATTAATTAGATTAGCAAATGAGGATCTCACTCCTAGGTTGTTAAACCGAATATCAGGAGCGCTAGCTCTGATACCAATTGAAAGTACACTTAGAGGAGGGTGAATAGGTGTAGTGCTAATCTAATGACCATAATGCGGGATTTAAAATTAATTGCAAACACACAACGTGTAATCAAAAGTGAGTACGAATTCCCCATGAAAAGCTTTGGAACTACTCTTCACGATTCCTCTGAATTATGAGTTGAGGAGCCTCTTGATCTGTCGCTAAGATTGTACATTTATTATCATATTCTCATACTTATTATAAAATAAACTCTGCTGTTTCCTAATTATTGTTTAATTTATTTGCAAGCCCATTCCTAAAGGAGAGTGAAGAGAAATGAGCCCAAAAGCCCATCAAATTTTGAATTAAATCAGAATTAATTCGACATCAGGGAATCAGGGCAAATCTTGGCAAATCAGAGAGGCTAAAAACCAGTTGAAATGAATCATCCCAAATTAAGTGGTTGAAGCCAAAGATCAAATGCCGTTTTATCACAATTTCGGAGCTATAACGAGAAATTCAGCTGAAGATAAAGCCAGAACGCGAACCAGAAGGCACCATCCCCCGGCTGTGGCCACCTGGCCACAGCCAGGCCGCGGAAACGCTGGAAAAATCGCATTTTCGTGGTTTTGTTACTTCAGTTAGGGGAGCGTTTGCTCCCCCTATCTTCTCACGCCTCTCCCTCTGGGTTTTTCCTTATAAAAGGTAGGTTTTTCACTGTAAATAGGGATGACCATGCAGAGATAGAATTTAGTCCACTTTTTCATTCTTTGTAGTATAGATTTTTTTTGTTTTTCTTTCATATAATTTTCAGTTTTAATTTATGTAAATCAGAGGAGATCAGAGTTTCATAGGAGAATGAGAAAGAAGCTTGTGCTGAGAGTGACACTGGTGTAAGATTTTCTTATTTTCTCTTATTGTTATAAAATCAAATCTATAGTTTCCCTTCTGTATGTACTTTGTTTTTATTCTTCTTCTTCTTCTCTACTTTTCTTCTTTTGGTACCAATTGCTATCCAAGTGAGTCTTAAAGTATCGAAAGAGCCTTGCCTTTGCGAGTGCCACCGATAGCTCATGACGATGGATTTTGAGTTTTATTCTGTATCAATTCATACTTGCAATGTCTTGATGATATAATGTGGAGGAAACGGGAATTAACTCTTTTGGGCTATACGTTGATCGCCTCACTTCAAGGTAACATCATTGCAACAGATTCAAGGTAAGCATTTGGCCAAAGGAGGTAAGTAACTTTTAGATTCTTTTCCTTTTATTCTTTAGTTTAAAACATCACAATTACCACTTCTTTTATCACTCCTTTTTCATTTCTTTATACATATCATTTCTAGTTTCTCCATCTCCTTATTTTACCACTTTCTTCTTAACTTAACTATAACTCTTTTTCATTTTCTTTTTAAGAACTAAAGAAGAACTTTAACCATACTTTGTAGCCTAAAAGAGAACTTACTAAAAAGCTTCCATCGCTAGTCCCTCCTTGTGGATCACGACCCGCATAGCCACTTGCTATTGCGGTAGAATTGAGTAACTTGCACTCTTTAATCTTAAAATCTGAAATACTGTATTTTGTGTGCAGGTTCAACCTCAATCAAATTTTGACGCCATTGCCGGGAAGGGACGGTAAGTTACTCTCTTTATAGTTTACATTTTTGGTTAACCTTCTTCTTTGTTTTTGGTGTACAGATTTAACAATAAGGAATATCTATTGCAGTGGACATATAAGTGACCCTGGACTCTGCTCAAGAAAGCAGAGCCCAGAAACCCTCAGATTTGCTACATTCCCGTGGCAAAACTGAGTGAACTACTAATCTGTATTTTTACAGGTTGGTTGAAGTGAAAATCTGAATTTCTGTAGCATTTATCTCCTTATTTGACTCACTGTATATACATTTTTAACACAATAGTAAAAAGTTGATTGCACATGCTAAAAATGATTTAGACTTTGCATTTAGGCACGTGTCTATTTCATTTCATTTTCTATTTACTGTTGAAGAGTGCTGGAGCCAAGGTATGTGTGCATAACATTTAGTATAAGGTTCATCTTATATGAAATATTGCTTGAATGTTACTTTTTTTCTATATACTTGTACACTGCACTAAATTGATTTAAGGGCTTGTCCTATAAACATGATAAGGTGGGGAAGTCATTACCCTTCCTTGGCCCACAAACAATCTCCTCACTCACTAACCCAATCCTAACTAAAAATGAGTAGAATGTTGGCCCTAGAGACATCTCGGACTCAATTAGGAGATTATCCTAAGGGGGAATGTGTTAGAATTTGACTTCTACCAAATCAGTGTTTAAGGAAAGGGATTGAGGGGCTAAACCCCGAAGGCTAGTGGTTTGGCTTAATTAGGCCCGTCGCTTTTGCGCGAATACCTCCCACCAATCTTGCCCTGACCTGGCTGATTAGCTTGTGGTCAAAGTCTACATTATACCTTCCCTGGACAGTCTAACCAGTTAGGAGTCGTCTAGATCTAAGGTTTACCCTAACTTAGGTTAGATTTTTTTCCTTTTTATTGGTTTGCTTATTTGTTTGTATTTTATTGTGTGATATGCCTTATAATAATAATTTTTTCAATTTTAATGATAATCCATATTACACACTAACCTCTTTTTCGGATATTACCAACCCGGTATATCATAACTTTAACCAACATAGTGTGCCGGATTGGTCTTATCCGAATCAATATAACTAATGCCCCCAATCTTATAACCATAGTTTCCAGAATAATTTTAACTCTTCACAGAGTCAATGGGGATTCACCTCTCCCGAGTCCAATTTTCAACCAACTTGTCCTACTTATCCACCTTGTCCACAATATTTCCAAGATTCATACTCAGTTCCACCAGTCCAAAATAGAAAACCATCAATTTTGAAAATGAGTATGCGTAAGTCCAAACAACAATCACAAAATCTGATGGACTCACAATTTCATCACCATTTCCAAAATAACACTTCATCTTTTCAAGACCAATCGCAACAAAACGATGAACCAATCAACTATGAAAAGATGCTTGAAGCCATGAATCAAGCTCAAAACGCTCGTAATCATGACATAGATATGATGGTTCAAACTCTACTTTCTCACCGTTTGGCCAGTTCTGATATCGCTAACCATTCTGTTAGAGCCGAAGAGTCATGTTGTTTGGAAAATAAGGTTCCATTTCAGCACAATCATTTAAACTTGTCCAAACTCAAATTTTGAAAGTGACATTAACAGTTTAGCAAGTTATTCCTTTCCTGAAATTGAACTTGAGAATGAACATGATCATGAACCTCAACTTAGTGATTTAATTCTACTTCCCAATTCAATTATGACTCCGGTGTCTTCACCTGATTTCAATCTTTTTCCCGTGTCAACATTGGATCCTGTGCCAATTCATAATGAAATTGAATCGCCCATATTTGATGATCATCATATTGAACTTGACCAATTTCATACTTTTGAAAGTCTCATTGATAAATTGGCAAGTCCTCATTTTTATAAAATTGAACTCAATGAGAAATGTGACCTAGATTCTCAATTTTGTGATCCAGTTCAAATTCTTGAATCAATATTGACTCATGTTTTGTTACCCGACTTGAGTAATATTTTAGAGTCAGTTTTGATTCCTACACCTGTCATTCTTGAACTTGAATCATCAGTATTAAGTCACATTCCATTGTGGGAAAATGAATGTGGACTTGAGTTTCAGCTTATTGATTTGGACACACTTCCTGAACCAATCTCGACTCCTAACCCTTTACTTGACTTAAGTCATTTTTCTGAGTCGGTATTAGTTCCCATACTTCCAAAGTCCAAGTCAATCATTTCATCTTTTCAAACTCCATTTTGGAACAAGGCAATTGACAACATTGACTCTGAAATTAATTATAAAATTTGAAAATTAGATGGGGTTAAATTTTTAATAAAAATAATTCATGTATACATCATTTTAGTGGGTTATATTAGAGAGATTTCTGGTGGGTTCCTCCGAACTCCACGAAAAGAATTGGGCCGCATTTCGTGGACCAGTCAGACCACCACCGAAACCACCACCTTAAGGTAGTATTTTCCTTCCCTTTCTTCTTTTTCATGCATTTATGCATTAATTCATATATTGAGGACAATGTATGAGATAGGTGTGGGGGAGGGTTCTAACATAACTTAGGTTTTTCTTTTTATTAAAACAAAAAAACAAATTTTTTTTAACATTTTCTTTACTTTTAGAAACTTTTTGAAAATAGAAATAATATTTTGACATATTTTTGTAAGAAATTAAGTCAATTTTAAGGAATAGGAAAATCAAAATTAGGATTTCTTAAACTTGGTCAAAATAAGATTAT
Organism: Agave tequilana; assembly: GCA_038442645.1. Classification (NCBI taxonomy): domain Eukaryota; kingdom Viridiplantae; phylum Streptophyta; class Magnoliopsida; order Asparagales; family Asparagaceae; genus Agave; species Agave tequilana. The sequence goes on along the minus strand of JAVJIF010017990.1, from coordinate 47,157 downwards.
TTGTTTGATTTTTAGGGTTAAGAAGATAATTTGATAATGTAATTTAGTCTTGATTTTTACCTTAATAAAATATGCACACTTCATACACTTACACACTTAGGGTTCAAAAACAAAGATTCTTATGCCTTATAAAAAGAAAAAAGAGAGAGAGAAAAATATATCTATGAAAGATGAACAAATCTAATTATTGATTAGCTAGGTGCTTTGGCCTAAGTAAGCCTTGGTATTTATGCGAAAGATGATTAGATAAGTTTGAAAAAATATATATATAAAAAAAAATCCTCTGATTAAGCTGGGTATTTGTGCCTAATAAAGCATAAGTATTCAGGCCTAAAAGTAGTTCATATAATTAAATCCGTAGTTTTGTGGCCTTATTTGCTCGAGTCCTTAAGTCCTTAGGGTGTTTTCTCACCCGGTGCCCTTAGACCGTTTGGTTTGGGATAAATCGATTAAAGGCTCGTTACATAGGCAGATTAGAAAGCCTAATAGAACTAAGGAATAATACCACCAAAAAATATATATATAAATAAATAAGGCATAAGAGTTAGACTTAAAGAACCCTTAGTCAAAATTTTCACGGTCACAAGATGCATATGACTTAGGGTAAATTAATAGACTAGATGAGAAGTACAATTTGACTCCTTACTTTAATTGATAACAATTTTTTGAATAGAGACTAAGTTTAGGATTGAAAAATTCGGTTTCCTATAACTTATAGATTACTTAAAACTTACAATAATATTTCAAATATTTTTCTTTCAAAATGTGTTTTCAAAATACTAACATTTTTCTCTTTCTTTACGGATTTTGTGGGTGTAATCCACTGAAAATCCTCACGAGACAAAACTCGTTCTCTAGGGGAAACCTGGAGGTTTAACGGCTTGTTGCACATGCTCAGTGCAATCGCGTGACCTGTGAAAGCAGTATAATAATCTTAGTATAGTTTAGTTGTTTTGCTCGAGGACGAGCAAAAGATAGGTATGGGGGTGTGATCAGTCGCTAAGATTGTACATTTATTATCATATTCTCATACTTATTATAAAATAAACTCTGCTTTTTTCTAATTATTGTTTAATTTATTTGTAGGCCCATTTCTAAAGGAGAGTGAAGAGAAATGAGCCCAAAAGCCCATCAAATTCTAAATTAAATCAGAATAAATTCGACATCAGGGAATCAGGGCAAATCTTGGCAAATCAGAGAGGTTGAAAATCGGTTAAAATGAATCATCCCAAATCAAGCGGTTGAAGCTAAAGATCAAAGGCCGTTTTGTCATAATTTCGGAGCTGTAACGAGAAATCCACCTGAAGATAAAGCCTGAACGCGAAACCTGGAGGCACCATCCCCTGGCTGTGGCCAGGCCGCGAAAATGTTGGAAAAATCGCGTTTTTGTGGTTTTGTTTCTTCAGTTGGGGGAGCGTTTGCTCCCCCTATCTTCTCACACCTCTCCCCTCTGGGTTTTTGCCTATAAAAGGCAGGTTTTTCACCGTAAATAAGGACGACCATGCAGAGATAGAGTCCACTTTTTCATTCTTTATAGTGTAGGTTTTTGTTTTTTCATGTAATTTTCAGTTTTAATTTATGTAAATCAGAGGAAATCAGAGTTTCATAGGAGAATGAGAACGAAGTTTATGCTGAGAGTGACACTGGTGTAAGATTTTCTTTTTTTCTCTTATTGTTATAAAATCGAATGTTTAGTTTCCTTTTGTATGTACATTATTTTTGTTCTTCTTCTTCTTCTCTACTTTCTTCTTTTGGTACCAATTGCTATCCAAGTGAGTCTTAAAGCATCGAAAGAGCCTTACCTTTACGAGTGCCACCGATATAGCTCATGACGATGGATTTTGAGTTTCATTCTATATCACTTCATACTTGCAACGTCTTGATGATATAATGTGGAGGAAATGGGAATCAACTCTTATGGGCAATACGTTGATCGCCTCACTTCAAGGTAACATCATTGCAAAAGATTCAAGGTAAGCATTTGGCTAAAGGAGGTAAGTAACTTTTAGATTCTTTTCCTTTTATTCTTTAGTTTAAAACATCATAATTGTCACTTCTTTTATCACTCCTTTTTCTTTTCTTTGTACATATCATTTCTAGTTTCTCCATCTCCTTATTCTACCACTTTCTTCTTAACTTAACTATAACTCTTTTTCGTTTTCTTTTAAGAGCTAAAGAAGAACTTTAACCATACTTTGTAGCCTAAAAGAGAATTTACTAAAAGCTTCCATCGCTAGTCTCTCCTTGTGGATCACGACCCGCATAGTCACTTGCTATTGCGGTAGAATTGAGTAACTTGCACTCTTTAATCTTAAAATCTGAAATAGTTTTTGTGTGTGTGCAGGTTTAACCTCAATCACCTCTCTTGATTGAACACAAGTGTGAGCACACAATTAATATCTAGCATGCATATGAATATGAACAAGATGAACTATGCAAGATATAAAGGCAGAAAGTTGAGAGATAGAAGATCAAACGCAAACACAAGGATATGTTTGAAGTTCGAGTCACTGCTCTACGTCCCCGCCTTCATACATAAGAATTTTCATTATGTCCATACAAGACCTTCTACAAAGGGACCTTCATTGAGGAATTACAACAATACAAACTTGGAGTATACAACTCCACTCTCTCAATAACACAATTACCTCTACTCAAGAGGGAAGGCACAAAGCCAAGTACAAAGCAAAGGAAAAATTACAATTTAGTGATCCAATAATCACAAAAAAGAACTTGGTGATCTAAAGAGATCACAAACAATTTTCTCACAAAATAAGATCCTAAAGATAGATTTAGAATTGATTAGATTAAGTGTGTGAGAAAATAAAGTATTTGTAAAAGAGATCTCAAAGAAAAAAAAATTTGGTAAAACTCTAGATAGATATAAAATAATAAAGAACAAAACAAATTTCCTAAAGATTTTTTTTCATTTTTCAAAACTTTAAAAAACAAATAAAGATTTGATTTAAAGCATAAAAACTCTTTTGAAACTTGTATAAACTCAATAGAAGATAGAAAAAATTGCTCTTCAAAAAACCTTTTAGGAAATCTGCCCAAAAAAATTCAAATATATAGGTAGTTCAAAATATAGTCGTTTGGGGCCAAATTAGGTATTTATTGACCTGTCAGTCGATCGGCCAACGGTCAAAAATATGACCGTTTGAACCTGTCAGTAGACCGCCTGGTCGACTGCCCCAAGGCAAAATCCAAGTCGGTTGACCGCCTGGTCCACCGAGCAAGCGGAGACTAAGTCTCTTACAGTCGGTCAACCGTGTGGTCGACTGGCCATATAGGCATGGTCTATGTGCATGTCTTGTGTACATCGGTCAATAGACTGGTCAACTGAGCACAAGTCCGGCTGACCGATCGGTCGACCGCCAGAAAGCTCAGAACAGGATAAATAGGATAGAAAATGTGGTCTTGAAAATACCTATAAATTCCCATAAAGCTTCATAAAATCCACAAAATAAGTTCATGTAAATAAATTAAAGTACAAATATGTGTGATAAAAAATTAACATATATTACAAATATTTGAACTATTTTTGAGGTATAGAAAATTAGGCTTTAAACAAAAATTGTATTTTCCAAAACTTAGATTTTGAAATGGAAAATCAATTTTTCTATAACTTTTATAAACACAAAAACAAGATATTGAAATACATTTGAAGCATGATGTGCATGAATAGAATCCAATAAACTTTGTAAATGTTATATCTTTATTTTTGACATTAAATCCAAAATAATTTTGATAAAAACAAAACTTGAAGCTATGAACTAGATATATCAAAATAAGTTTTTCTAAATAATATGAGTCATCAATATATATGGATGAAATTCAATATACATATAAACCATACTTTTGATGAAATCTATTTTTGAAACCAAAAGGATGTCTTCTTGAAAATCAATTAACTCAAGAACAAAGCGGTTAAACCGAAACCAAAACTTTTGAACTTTTGTGTGTGTGTGTACTTGAGCATATCAGAACTAAAATATCCTTAAATAAGATTTAAACAATAAACTTAACAAACCTAGATGCAAGTCTTCTCTTCGATCTTCATCTCCAAGACGACTCGATCCAAACACGATCCATAGAGCTTGACCCCTCTTGAGTTATAGATGCAAACTTGAAGCGCGAGCTCTTGAATCAATACGTGTTATCTTTAAAACTTTGAATCCTTTGTTGAAGTTAAACACCTACTAAGATCTTAATCAATATCTGAAACTATATAAATACAAGATCATTAGTAACTTAACATCATATGTTAGTCATCATCAAAACTAAGGTGAAGGGCCTTTGGCCTAACAAGCCCGTCTTGGATGGATACCTCCCACCAATTTTGCCATCTACCTGGCCGATTAACTCATTGTATTTCGGCAATGTACCTCCTGCGAATATCCTAAAGTTAGGATTCATCTAAGTCTAAGTCTACCCTAAAATAGGCTTGGTTGATTTCACTTTGACTTTTTTGTGCGATCTTGTTTGTTATTGATTATGTATATCAGCTTGGTCAAGAAACCTAGCTACATCTAAATTAACTAGAGACATTTCACCACCTAAGCCCGATCCCGAAATGGCACAAATAATATCCTTATAGGATAGGTCATATCCTATTAGATCATCACTTCTATTTTGCATTTGGCTTTCCAAAGCCGACAACAACAACTTTGAGCTAAAATCATAGGTCATAAATACTCTTCCAAAGTATCAAGGGGTTAGAGTCCAAAGACGTATATTTTTTCATAAGAAAATTTGAAGAGGTATGTGTTATGATGTAGATGCAGCAATTAGGAGACGATATCGTCAAGTTACGTTTTGTCCCTTTCGCCCTTAAGGACCTAGCCAAGAAATTGTTGGCCCAAAAGGTTACACTCTCCATTTATACATGTTTTGATGATAACAAAACATATAAAAGGTATTTGGTACTAATAAAGATTCTAGAGTGAATTTCAGGTTTGTACGAGTCTTGATGGATTTGAGCATGCTGTAAGGTTGATGGCGCTAAAAGCATGTTGTAAGGTTGATGGCGCAAGAGGAATTTTTCATAGGAAAGGAGGCTCTAACTTGGCAACGCGGTTTAGAGACATCTTCCTATATAGTTTTTATATTTTAGTTTGTTAAAGAATAGTATATAGTGTTGAAGCTCAAATTCCCCACACACACACAAAATTGCACATGTTTTACAAAAGATTATTTTTGTCACTTGTGTAAAATATTTTAATAGACCTATTTCAGTATTTGTAAATTCAATTTATTATATTTTATAAAGTCTTGACTAAAATCATTTTTGAAAATAAACATATCTTCAAAAACATTTTCTAAAAATTTCTGTCTTGACCTGTTGCGGTTAACTGGGCGGTCGACTGGCACTATTAAAGGTCAGAACGGTCGACCGCGTAATCGACCGCAATTCTGACCGTTGGGTGCGTGCATGTGTGCATGTTATCCGGTCGACCGGACGGTCTACCGGACCCCATGTCGGGCGACCGGGCAGTCGACCGGCTGACTGCACCCAACTCTCTATTTGGGACGGTCGACCGGAGCTTGCTAATGGTCAGAAATTTTTGAAAAATCCGTCGATTGGCCGGTCGACCGAGAGTGCATTATCAGCCAAATGGCTAGTTTTTTAAACATGTTTTAATAAGTGTTTTTATTCTCCAAACGTGGTTTTAGGCTGGTTTTGGGTCTTATCCTTCCTAATTAGTCAAATTATCATTTACCCTTTAATCCCTTCCTATATCCTATAAATAGGGGTGGATGGGGTTGAGGAGAAAAACAACAACATTTGCAAAGAAATCAAAGTTTGAGTATTCTTGAAAGAAGTTTTTATTCTCAGTTTTTGTGCTCTAATCTCTGGTTCTCTCTAATGTTTTTGAATCAAAACTCTCTTCTACTTTATTTTATTTTTCACTTATAAACCATGAGCTTAAATCCTATACATTATTCTCTAGGGTTTTGTAAAGAAAAGTTTTTCAAAAGAGAGCTTGTGGTCTTTGATCACCAAGTGATTATTGTATTTGTGGCTTCACTACCTCTGGACTAGAGGAGTGTGATTGAGGAGTTGGGTACTCCCTAGTGGTTGCAATCCTTTGTGAAATTTCTAGTGGATTGGAAATCCTTTTTGGTGAAGGCGGGGACGTAGATCTGGGTGTTCGAACCTCGAAACAAATCTCTGTGTTTGTGATTGATTTACTTGTGTTATTTACTTACTTTTCATTCATTCATATATTGTCAATCTATACTCTCACAGTAAGATTGCATTGCGCACCTCAAACTCTTATTTAAAGGAATAACGAGGAAGGAGTTCAGAGCCCTTCACGGGATATTTGGCTTCTAATCTTACTTTGAGTGATTGTTGCATCATCTCATTTTTAAATTTGTGCATTGATTAGCATAATCACCTATTCACCCGCCTCTAGATGATTTCAATTGGTATCAGAGTTAGGACTCTAGTTTTTGGCTTCACATCCTTAGAGAGATCCTATAAATTGCTAATCACTATTTTCATATATTCATTCATACACTAGTAAAGATGGCCGATAACATTAAGACCCCTCCCAAATTTGATGGATTCAACTTTCCCATATTGAAAGTTAGGATGAACATTTTTCTACAATCTCTAGGTAGCCTAGTTGCTAAATCTTTGACGAAGCCTTTTAGTAAACCCAAAAGTGAGGAGGATACTTGGTCCGATCTTACTTCCAAGGAATTTGAGGCTAATTCGATGGCTCAAAGTGCCCTACTTTTAGCATTGAATGAGGATGACTTAACATGGGTTATCCATTGCAAGTCCGTCTATAAGATTTGGTAACACTTATTGGTCACTCATGAGGAAACATCACAAGTCAAGAGAGCTAAAATAGATCTCTTGCATTCCCAATATGAAAGTTTTAAAATGCAAGAAAATGAATCTATTGATGATATGATCACTAAGTTTACTAAAATCACAAATGCTCTTACTTCTCTAGGTGATGAAATCAGCAACGACTAAAAGGTGCGTAAGGTGATTCGTGCTCTTCCCTCTTCGTGGGAAATCAAAGCTACCACCTTGAAGGAATTGAATGACAAAGATGAGATGGAGCTCATAAGTCTTATTGGAAATCTTAAGACTCATGAGATGGAGAAAAAAGCTAGAGAAGAAGCGGCACCTCAAAAGAAAAAGTCTATAGCTTTCAACTCTACCTCTACCAACTACGATGATGAAGAAGATGAAGAAGATGATGAAGAGCTATCTCTTCTTGTGAGAAATGTAAAAAGAATGTATCACAAGAATAAACTCAACCATAGAAGGAGATAGGAAGGGAAGGAGGAGAAAAAGATCATATGTTACAACTGTCGGAAACCCGGACACATCATGGTCGATTGTCCAGATTTCAAGAAAAAGATATCTTCCTCCTTGAAGCAAAAGAAGTCGTTTGAACAGAAGGTGTACAAAGCCACTTGAGACTCGAAAAGTGAATCTGAAGATGAAGTTGACACGGCCAATGTGTGTTTCATGGCAAACACACCTAAGGTAACTACTGAACCACATGATGATGGTGAAATTAGTAAAGAATTGTTATTACAAGCTTTCATTGAACTTTCAGAAAGTTTTGATTCTAAAAAGGAAGATTGTTTAAAATTGAAAAAGGAAAATGAAATGCTTAAAAATCAAATTGCTATTTCTTCAAAAGAAGAGGATAAATTATCTTCTACTCTTATTTCTACAAAAAAGATTTTGATGCTTATAGAGTTGCTTGTAAAGCTAAATATCCTAAAATTGATGAAAATGAGTTTTCTATGTTAAAAACTAGAATAAATGATTTGGGAAATGTTTTAAAAGAATGTGCTTTTAACAATACTAAATTAGAAGAAATGTTTTCAATGAAGCACATGCATTCTCCTCATGCTAAACATGATAACACATCTCATGCTAAAACTCCACATGTTCATCATCATGCAAAAACATCCCATGCTCATAAATCACATGTTCATAAACCACATGTTCATTATACTTTTAAATATGGAAGAATTTATAAATGTACTTATTGTGGCCGAATGGTCATTTAGCTAAATTTTGTTATAATCATATATAGTACCAATAATCATGTTTGGGTTCGAAACACTAACGCATTAGGACCCAAGAAAATATGGGTACCAAAATCAAGCTTTAAATTATTTGATATAGGTACACACCAAGACTCCAAGACGTAAAGAGCGGTGGTACCTTGATAGTGGTTGCTCAAGGCATATGACATGGGACATCAACAATTTCGCAACCCTATCGAGGTACGTTGAAGGTGACACTGTCACCTTCGGAGATGACCCAAGGGCACCATCATCGGTATAGGTAACATTAAGATTGGTATATCTCCTTTAATTGAAAATGTAGTTCTTATTGATGGGCTTAAACATAATTTACTTAGTATTAGTCAACTATGTGATCGTGGTCTCAAAGTTGTTTTTGATGAATCTTCTTGCAAAATTTTTGATAGTAAAACCAATGAATGTATTCTCACTGGATTTCGTGAAAATAATGTCTACATTATTGATATGCTTAATTTGGATTGCACTTCAAAATGTTTAAATGTTTTTGATGAGATTTCATGGTTATGCCATGAAGATTAAGCCATGTTTCTTTTGATCATCTTGCTAGAATAAATTCTAAGGAATTGATGAAGGGTATTCCATATTTGAAGTTTGAAAAAGACCGCATTTGTGGTGTGTGCCAACTTGGGAAACAAACCAAGTCTTCTTTCAAACCACTCAAGGATATCATGATATCTAGGCCATTAGAATTGATTCACATGGATCTTTTTGGATCAACTAAAACTAAAAGCTTAAATGAAAATAGATATGTTTTTGTTTTAGTCGATGATTTCTCTCGTTTCACTTGGGTTTTCTTTTTGGAGCATAAAGATCAAACTTTTTCGCATTTTACGATTTTTCGAAAAAGGGTTGAAAAAGAAAAAGAATTTTCGATTTTACGCATAAGAAGTGATAGGGGTGGTGAGTTTGTCAACCAACTCTTCATGACTTATTGTAATGAAAAAGGAATTAAGCATGAAATGTCATGTCCTAGAACTCCACAACAAAATGGAGTAGTTGAACGGAAGAATAGAACTCTTCAAGAAATGGCTAGGACTATGATAAGTGAATACGGGCTCCCTCAATACTTATGGGCCACCGCATGCTATATATCCAACCGAATTTATTTGTGTAAAAATACTTTCAAAACTTCTTTTAAAATTTATCATTTAAGAAAACCAAATATTTCATACTTTAAAGTTTTTGGATGCAAGTGTTTTGTTTTGAATATCAAAGATAATTTGAGTAAATTTAATGCTAAGGCTTATGAAGCAATCTTTGTTGGCTATTCTACTACTAGCAAAGCTTATAGAGTGTTCATTAAATCATCTCTTACTATTGAAGAATCTATGCATGTTAAATTTGAGGAATCTAATGCATTTGTTGGGAATGTTATAGAGATTGACTCATTAAGTGAGGACATGGAGAAAATATCCTTGAAGGACTCACCCATCCAAGAAGACAAGCAAGAACCTAATGGTGAAGTTCAAAAGGATGAAGTGGAACCATCACAACCACTTCCTAAAGATTGGAGATACGCCTCAAATTATCCCAAAGATCTCATCATAGGTGATATATCAAAGGGGGTAACCACTCGCTCCAAACTCCATGATTTGTGTGGGAATTATGCATTCATATCTCATTTTGAACCTAAAAACATCCTCGAAGCTGAGGGTGACTCATATTGGCTGCTCGCTATGCACGAAGAGCTCAATCAATTTGAGCACAACTAAGTTTGGCATCTTGTTCCTAGACCCCATGATAGAACAATAATTGGTACTAAGTAGATTTTTAGGAACAAGTTGGATGAGTCAGGTAATGTTGTTAGAAATAAGGCTAGGTTAGTGGCCCAAGGTTACACTCAAGTTGAACGAATCAACTTTGAGGAGACATTTGCATCTGTAGCACGGCTAGAAGCCATACGGATCACACTAGCTTATGCATCCTATAAAAATTTTAAACTTTTTCAAATGGATGTAAAAAGTGCATTTTTAAATAGTTTTATTGATGAGGAAGTATATGTTGAACAACCCCCCCCCCCCCCCGGTTTTGTGGATCATATACATCCAAATTTTGTTTTCAAACTAGATAAAGCATTGTATGGTTTAAAACAAGCTCCAAGAGCTTTGTATGAAAGGCTTTCTAGTTTTCTTCTATCAAATGATTTTGTTAAAGGCAAAGTAGACACCACAATATTTACTAAATATGTTGGTAGTGACATTCTTATAGTACAAATATATGTTGATGATATAATCTTTGGTTTTACTGATGAATTACTTTGGAAGGAGTTTGAACAATGTATGCAACGTGAATTTGAGATGTCATTGATGGGTGAATTGAACTATTTTCTTGGACTCCAAATCAAGCAAATGCGTGATGGGATCTTCATATGTCAAGCCAAGTACTCTAAGGAACTCATCAAGAAATTTGGGCTTGAAGACTCAAAAATTTGCAACACTCCCATGGCTACTAACACCAAGCTTGATAAGAATGACCAAGGTAAGTGTGTTGACATAAAATTATATAGAAACATGATTAGTAGTTTGTTGTATTTTACGGCTAGTAGGCTGGATATTATGTTTAGTGTGTGTCTTTGTGTTAGATTCCAATCTTGTCCCAAAGAATCTCATTTAATTGCGGTAAAACGCATTATTCGTTATATTAATGGCACTATTGGAATGGGTCTTTGGTATCTGAAGACCGGAGAATTCTCAATGACGTGTTTTTCAGATGCCGACTATGCGGATTGTAGAGTGGATAGGAAGAGTGCTAGTGGAACATGTCAATTTCTTGGTAATTGTCTTGTTTCATGGTCTTCCAAGAAAAAAAATTCGGTAACCCTCTCAACTGCCGAGGCGGAGTATGTTGCGGTGGGGGCTTATTATGCTCAAGTCCTTTGGATGAAACATACTCTCCTTGATTATGATTTGCATTATGACCATATTAAAATATTTTGTGATAACACTAGTATAATTCATATGACTAATAATGCAAATCAACATAGTAAGACCAAGCACATTGAGATTAGATATCACTTCCTTAGAGATTATTTTGAGAAAGGTGATATTGATATTGATTATGTTTCTTCCGATTTTCAACTTGCCGATATTTTCACTAAACCACTTGACTACAATACATTTTCTTTTATATGTGGTGAACTAAATGTTTGTGCTGTTGAATAAGGAAGTTTTCTTACTATCATATCCCTTTTTGATGTATGACAAAAAGGTGGAGAAGTGTGGTTTGAGTTTTATGTTTAGTGTTTATCTTAATATGTTTTGTTTTATGTTTATTATTTTGGTATATTCTTTTTGTATAGTGTTTGGTGTTTTTGTTTTATTTTCTTTTCTCAAATAATAAGTTGCCGCTTTATACTTGTTTAGTATAGCATTACTTGTTCAATATAGCATTATTTGAGGGGGAGTTTTTATCTCCCTTCTATATCTTGTGTTATACCTTATATGTTTTGTCATCATCGAAAAGGGGGAGATTGTTGGCCCAAAAAGTTACACTCTCCATTTATACATGTTTTGATGATAACAAAACGTATAAAAGCTATTTGGTACTAATAAAGATTCTAGAGTGAATTTCAGGTTTATACAAGTCTTGATGGCTTTGAGCATGTGGCAAGGTTGATGGCGCTAAGAGCATGTGGCAAGGTTGATGGCGCTAAAAGCATGTTATAAGATTGATGGCGCAAGAGGAATTTTTCATAGGAAAGGAGGCTCTAGCTTGACAACGCGGTTTAGAGACATCTTCCTATATAGTTTTTATATTTTAGTTTGTTAAAGAATAGTATATAGTGTTGAAGCTCAAATTCCCTACACACAAACAAAATTGCACATGTTTTTCAAAAGATTATTTTTGTCTCTTGTGTAAAATATTTTAATAGACCTATTTCAGTATTTGCAAATTTTATTGTATTTTATAAATTCTTGACAAAAATCATTTTTTAAAATAAACATATCTTCAAAAACATTTTCTAAAAATTTCTGTCTTGACCTATTGCGGTCGACCGGGCGGTCGACCGACACTATTATAGGTCAGAACAGTCGACCGCAGTTCTGACCGTTGGGTGCGTGCATGTGTGCACGTTATCCGGTCGATCGGGCGGTCGACCGGACCCCATGTCGGGCGACCAGGCGGTCGACCGACTGACTACACCCAACTCTCTGTTTGGGACGGTCGACCGGGCGGTCGACCGAACCCTTCTAATGGTTAGAAAATTTTGAAAAATCGGTTGACCGGCCGGTCGACCGAGAGTGTATTATCAGCCAAACGGCTAATTTTTTAAACATGTTTTATAAAGTGTTTTTATTCTCCAAATGTGATTTTAGGCTGGTTTTGGGTCTTATCCTTCCAATTAGTCAAATTATCTTTTACCCTTTAATCTCTTCCTATGTCCTATAAATAGGGGTGCATGGGGTTGAGGAGAAAAACAACAACATTTGCAAAGAAATCAAAAGTTTGAGTATTCTTAAAAGAAGTTTTTATTTTCAGTTTTTGTGCTCTAATCTCTGATTTCTCTCTGAAGTTTTTGAATCAAAACTCTCTTCTACTTTGTTTTATTTTTCACTTACAAACCTTGAGCTTCAATCCTATACATTATTCTCTAGGGTTTTGTAAAGAAAAGTTTTTCAAAAGAGAGTTTGTGGTGTTTTGATCACCAAGTGATTATTGTATTTGTGGCTTCACTACCTCTGGACTAGAGGAGTGTGATTGAGGAGTTGGGTACTCTTTAGTGGTTGTAATCCTTTGTGGAATTTCTAGTGGATCGGAAATCCTTCTGGAAGAAGGCGGGGACGTAGAGCTGGGTGTTCGAACCTCGAAACAAATCTCTGTATTTGCGATTGGTTTACTTGTGTTATTTACTTACTTTTCATTCATTCATATATTGTCAATCTATACTCTCACAGTAAGATTGCATTGCGCACCTCAAACTCTTATTTAGAGGAATCACAAGGAAGGAGTTCAGAGCCCTTCATGGGGTATTCGGCTTCTAATCTTACTTTGACTGATTGTTGCATCATCTCATTTTTAAATTTGTGTATTGATTAGCATAATCACCTATTCACCCCCCTCTAGGTGATTTCAGAAATGACTATACAGTTTAGCAGAAAACTCTATCACATCTTGGGATGATTTCGCAAGGGCCTTCTTTAAAAAGTTCTACCCTATCCATAAGACTGCCCTTATTAGGAAAAAAAAATAATGCAATGAAAGCAAGAACCCAACGAACTATTTTGAAAATACTTCAAACGTTTCAAAGACCTGCTTGTCTAATGCCCTCATCATGACATAGAGAAGTGGCGGCTATGCCAAATTCTCTACGATGGTCTAGATTATAAAACAAGACTCTCCTAGAAACTATAAGTCAAGGAAGATTCTTGAAAGCAGATGAACATGAAGGGCGGGAAATATATGAAGACCTAGTGAAAAAAATCCTCCAATAGGAACCTACCCCCGAAGAGTCTAGGACTGTGAACCCAATTTCTTCAAAAAGAGGTCTCCAATCGATTGAGACATGCATAGCATATGAGGCTAAATTTGATAGTATTGCTCAAAGACTAGAAGCCTTAGAAACTAAGGACCCAATTTTGATAAATCAAGTTAGCCCAACAAAATCCCCAACTGCGGCTGCATTTGCTGCCAAGTTATGAACCATGTGTTCGAAGAGTGTCTGATTTACCTTCCTAATCAAATATTGCCCGAACATATGAATGCAACCTTCGCAAGGCCCACCAACAATCCATATTCGCAAACCTACAATCCTGGTTGGAGAACTCACCCAAAATTTTCGTGGGGCTAAAACACGAATGATCAGCCTAGGCCCAACTTTTCCAAAAATTTTCGACTATCTCAGTGCCAACAAACTTTTCCCAACCAAATGCCATAACCTACTTTCCAAAACGCACCAATGTAAACAACACTTTCTATTTTGGAGAGAAAGGTGGACACTTTCGCAGAATCAGGAACACAAGCCCTAAGTAGGTTAAAGAAAAATCAAGTCAGTCTGCAAGCTAATCCAATTAGTGAAAGATTGGAATAACTCTTTCTAGTCAACCATTGCTGAACCCTTGAAACTTTAGACAAATCAATGAGGCTCAAGATCTAAATCAGTGTAATGCAATTCATACATTGTGGTCGGGAAGACAAGTTGATAATCAAGTGTCAACATCCTCAAACCCAACACAAGCACCCGCTTCTTCTAGCTCCATTCCACCCAACTCCATAGTTAAGTCAGTCGAACATGCGCATAAGCCTACAACCCCATTTTCAAATAGGTTTAGGAATAAAAATAATGCACAAATGGAAAAAATATGTGAGACCTTTAATCAAGTAAAGATTAATATTCCCCTTCTTGACGCAATACAACAAGTCCCTAACTATGCCAAATTCCTTAAGGATATGTGCACCAAGAAGAAAAAGACCAATGAGCCAAAGAAAGTTTTTCTAGCCACTAATATTAGTGAGCTATTGTCCAATCAGATCCCCGTCAAGTGCAAGGATTCAGGTTGTCCTACCATCTCTTGCATAATAGGTCAAATAGAAATTAGTCGAGCACTTCTTGATTTGGGAGCGAGTATCAATTTACTCTCTTTCCTTGTATACCAATAACATGGCTTGGGCAAACTTAGCCCGACCTAAGTTACGATCTAGCTAGCTGACCGGTCTGTCAAAGTTTCAAAAGAGAAAGTAACTAATGTTCTCATCCGGGTTGGGAAATTCATCTACTCAGTAGATTTCATTGTCCTTGACACCCAAACAGTGTCAAATCCTAGGTCTCAAACCCCCGTCATCCTAGGGCATCTATTTGTTGCTACTGCAAATGCAATCATCAATTATCAGAACGGATCTATGAGAGTGATCTTTGAGGACATGACTAAGGAAGTCAATGTCTTCAACCTAGGAAGCCAACTCTATGATATGGACGATCAATTTTTTGAGGTAAACCTCTTTGCGAACTTAATGAGTAAGCACATTGAGGAGAAAGAACTAGAAGCCAAGTGTGATAACGAATTGGGGTCTGATGAGTTAAGCCTTGATGAGATTGTTAATTCTATAGTCGAGTGAGAATTGAGCCCAAGTTCATTTTATCCGGAGACAACAAGCTTGACTCCTACATCTATTGAGTAAACCCCTTCCTTAGAACTCAAAACCTTGCCCAAACTTCTCACATTCGCCTACCTAGGCAAACAAGAGACTCTTTCAGTCATTTTATATCTGACTTGACTGTGGGCAAGAAGAGAACCTTATAACAATCTATAGAAAATATAGGAAAGCCATTGGTTGGATGATGACCATTATAAAAGGATTAATTCCAGTTATAGTTCAACGTCACATCCACCCAAATGAAGAGGCGAAGCCAAAGAGGGATCCGCAGCGTAGGTTAAAACCCTATCATGCAAGAAGCTGTTCGAGCTGAAATAGTGAAACTTTTAGATAATGAGATAATTTATCTAATTTCTAATAGTCAATGGGTCAGCCCAGTCCCTGCGGTCCCTAAAAAAATCTAGATTTACCGATGTAGAGAATGAAAACTAAGAGTTAGTACAAACGCAACTCACTACAAAAATTCGAGTTTGAATTGACCACCGAAAGTTAAATGCTGCCACTCGTAAAGATCACTTCCCTCTCTCACTTGTCGATCAAATACTTGAACGACTAGCTGGCTACAAGTATAATTGTTTCTTAGATGGTTACGCGGAATACAACCAAATCCCCATAGCTCTGGAGGACCAAGAGAAAACAATGTTTACATGTATATTTGGGACTTTCTCTTATTGTCGAATGCCTTTCGGTCTATGCAATGCCCCTTCAACATTTCAACGTTATATGTTAAGCCTATTCTTCGACATGTTCGAAAGATTTTTAGAGATCTTTTTGGATGATTTTTTTCATTTATGTAGACTCATTCAATCAATCTGGAACTCGTGGTCAATTGATGCATAAAGAAAATTTTGACATTGAATTGGAAAAAGTGTCACTTTATGATACAATATGGAATTGTCCTAGGTCACGAAATTTCCAAGAAAGGGATTGAAGTGGACAAAGTGAAGATGGATGTCATAGCCAAGCTTCCCATACCTAAATGTGTGAAAGATATCTGATCATTTTTAGGACACTGGATTCTATCGTAGGTCATTAAGGACTTTAGCAAGACTGTTGACCCTTAACTAACATTTTAGCTAAGGATGTGCCCTTTATTTTTAATGATGGATGTCTTACCGCTTGAGAGAAGCTAAAGATGAAACTTATCTCTGCACCTATAATTTCTCTCTGGATTGGTCCAAACCGTTTGAGATCATGTGTGACGCTTCTAATTTTGTCATAGGCGCTGTTTTAGGACAACGCATTGACAACAAGCAGATGTGATTTACTATTCAAGTAGGACTCTTAATTATGTCCAATTAAACTAAACTACAGCCAAGAAAGAATTCTTAGCAATAGTATTCGCAATGGAAAATTTTCGTCCATACTAATTGGGACTAAAACCACCATATTCGTCGACCATTCTGCACTCTAATATCTCATACACAAGAAAGATGTCAAAGCCTGACTCATTCATTGGATCCTCCTCCTTTAAGAATTCGATCTTGAAATTCGAGATAAGAAGGGTGTAGAAAATTCTATATACACAAGAAAGATGCTCCGTCCAACGAGTTGCCAATTAATGATGACTTTTCAGATGATAAACTTTTAGCTATCTTTAGGGAACCACGATTTGTTAAAATAGTAAATTACTTAATCACAAACCAAACCCTATCTTATTGGTCAAAACAAGAAGTATACCGATTCTTATCTCAAGCTCGGTATTCTTCTGGAAGGAACAATATCTTTTCAAATACTGTTCCGACCAAATCATTAGGAGATGTATCCCTAATGAGAAAGCTAGGAGTGTCTCCTCATTTTGTGACGAGCTTGCAAGCAGTGGACACTTTGGTCCCCGCAAGACTGTAGAAAAAGTGCCACAAAGTAGGTTCTATTGTCCCACATTGTTTAAAGATACCTTTGATTTCGCAAGACATGCTCTAGATGCCAAATGGTGGGTAGGATTTTGAGATGTAATATGATGCCCCTAACCCAATTCTACAACTAGAACTTTTTGACGTATGGGGCATTAACTTTATGGGTCCCTTTCCTATTTTATTTGGGCATCAATACATTTTGGTGGCTGTTGATTGCAAAATGAAAGAGTAAGGATTTACCGTGTAGCTTTGGGCTAACGGGTCGTGTCCACGAGGAGGAATGCGATGAAAGCTTTTCAGCGTTTTATTTAGTAACAAAGAATTGTGCTCATTTTTTAGTTAAAAAGAGAATGGAGAGAAGGGGAGTGACTTAAAGAAAAACTTAGAATTTAGAGAAGGCTTTGGAAAAGGTAGATTTTGTATAAAGCTTAAAAAGTGATTTGTTGTTTTTTTTATAAAGAAGAAAATCTGGGCTCACTATCTCACTACTCAACGATTTGATTTTCTATTGAAATTCTTAGTGCCTCAACTGGATCATAGGCAAAACTTAAGATTGACTTTAGAAAGTTTGAAGTAAAGCATATAAGATGGTTGGAAAAGTTAACTCTTTTCTTTAAGAAACCGTCTTGAATTGAATGTTAAATCAACAAGAAGTTCAAGTATGAGATAAAAACAAGTTCAAGAGACGTTTTTAAAAGAGGTAGAAGTTAAAAATCCAAACTCATCCTCATGTGCCTTCAAGAACACTTTTAAGAAGAAAGGCTTAAGTTAGGCATGCAAATGATTCATTGGGTCTTTTCATCAAAACCATTTGAGAAGAAGAAGGATCAGAGAGAGGAGTAATAATGAGCCCAGAAAACCGATTTAGCTACTCATGGAAGACAAAGAACAATGCAAGTAAATAAGGTAAGACATACCGTAAAATGAGTGGAAGAAAATGTAGCTTGATCCTTGTATTGATGTCACTTCAATCTTCAGAATACAATCACTCAATTCCTCTCTCTCACTGGTATTTGCACTAAACTATAAATTGCAAAACAAAGATACAACAATCTAACAAGGAGCCTAAACCTTAAAAACAAAGAGAAAAACTAAATCTAAGTTTCGGTCCCATTTTCTCTGAAAAATACGGTATTTATAGGTAAAAACCAACCGGAGGGGACGTATGAAGATAGGGGGAGCAAACACTCCCCCAACAAACAACAAACGGCCATGGAAACGTGGTTTTGGCTGCATTTCTGCGGCCATGATGTGGCCAGGTGGCCACACCAGGTTGGGTAAGCTTATTCATTTGGTGATTTTCCCTTATCTCCTGCTGGTTTTCCCGTTTCTGCTTTAAGATTTAACGAAATAGCTTTTGATTGTTAGCTTCAACCGCTTGATTTGGAATCATTTATTTCAACCGATTTTCAACCTCTCTTATTTGCCAAGATTTGCCCTGATTTCTTGATTTTGAATTTATTCTGAATTAAATCAGAATTTGATGGGCTTTTGGGCTTGTTTCTCTTTCCTTTCTTTTAGCAATGGGCCTATATTTAACAAAGAAGAATAAGACTTGTTAATAGGATTTATTAGATAAAAAGTATGGTAATGTGACAATGTATATGCAATATATGTGACTGATCACACCCCCACACTTATCATTTGCTTGCCCTCGAACAAAACATCAGACTTATCCTAATTAATTATTAAACCACTTTCACAGGTCACTCGATTGCACTGAGCATGTGCAACAAGCCGTTAAACCTTTAGGTTACCCCTAGAGGATGAGTTTTGTCTCGTGAGGGTTTTTAGTGGATTACACCCACAAAATCCATAAAGAAAGAGAAAAAAGTTAGTATTTTCAAAAAGCATTTTTAAAGGAGAAAATATTTGAAGTATATTTGTGAGAGTTTAAGTAATCTATAAGTTATAGGATCATCAAATTTTTCATCCCTAAACTTAGTCTCTATTCAAAAACATGTCATCAATTAAAGTAAGGAGTCAAATTGTATTTCTCATCTAGTCTATTACTTTACCCTGAGTCATATGCACCATCGTGATTGTGAAGTTTGACTAAGGGTTCTTTAACATTAACTCCTATGACTTATTTATACTTATTTTTGGCGGTATTTATTCCTTAGTTCCATTAGGCTTTCTAATCTGCCCATGTAACGAGCCTTTAGTCGGTGACACTCAAACCGGACAGTTTTGGGGCACCAGGTGAGAAAACACCCTAAAGACTTAAACACTCGAGTAGATAAAGCCACGAAACTAAGGGTTTTTATTTATTAAATGTACCCCTTTTAGGCGTGAATACTTATGCTTCATGAGGCACAACAACCTAGTTTAATCAGAGGATTTATATATATACATTTTCAAACTTATCTAATTATCTTTTGCATAAATACCAAGTCTTGCTTAGGCCAAAGCACCTAGTTAATCAATAATTAGATTTGTTTATTTTTATAGATATATAGTTTTTTCTTTTTTTTTTCCTTTTTATAAGGCATAAGAGTCTTTATTTTTAAACCCTAAGTGTGTAAGTGTATAAAGTGTGCATATTTCATCAAGGTAAAGATCAAGACTAAATTACTTTCACAAATTTTCTTCCTAACCTTAAAAATCAAACAAGTCATCTTATTTTGACCAAGTGGAAGAAATCCTAATCATGATTTTCCTATTCCTTAAAATTGACTTAATTTCTTACAAAACATATATCAAAATATTGTTCTTACCTTTCAAAAAGTTTATATATATATATATATATATATATATATATATATATATATATATATATATATATTCTTTATTTTTTTCTTTATTTTTTTTAGTTATATTAGTCATGTTAGAACCCTCCCCCACACTTATCTCATGCATTGTCCCCTATGTATGAAAGAAATGCATAGATGCTGAAATAAAATTGAAAAGAGGAAAGTTACTGATACACTAGGTCAAAAAGACCCATAGCCGTTTCATTTACCGGCACCGATTCCAAGAAAGGTTTAAGGCGTTGACCATTTACATTAAAGTCATTTCCATTCTCGGGGTCACTGATCTCTACTGCACCATGTGAAAACATGGTTTTTACAACGAATGGCCCAGTCCATCTTGATTTTAATTTTCCTGAAAAAAGATGAAGCATAGAATTATAGAGTAAGACTTTTTGTTTAGGGACAAAGTTTTTTCTTATGATGTGTTTATCATGAAAAATCTTAACTCTATCTTTAGTGATCCTAGCATTTTCATAGGACTCATTTCTTAACTCCTCTAATTCGAAAATTTGTAATTTTCGAAGGTCACTGGCCTTAATCAAGTCAAAATTCAACTTCTTGATTGCCCATAAGGCCCGGTACTCTAACTCAACGGGTAGGTGACAAGATTTACCATAAACTAACCTATAAGGAGACATTCCTAGAATCGTCTTGAAAGCGGTCCTGTAGGCCCATAGAGCATCTACAAGTTTGGTGGACCAATCTTTCTAGTTTTGGTTCACAGTCTTCTCCAAGATAAGCTTGACTTGTCTATTAGAAACCTCAACCTGCCTACTGGTTTGAGGATGATAAGGTATGGACAACTTGTGAGTTATGGCATACTTTCGCATAAGAGCTTCAAAAGATCTATTGCAAAAGTGAGTGCCATTATCACTAATGATAGCACGAGGGGTTCCGAAGCGTGAAAAAATGTTCTCTTTCAAAAACTTTATGACAACTTTGTTATCATTAGTTGTAACACCCCGCTCCCAGAATACGTACTTAGTTGCGTATTCAGATTTTTCGATCGTATTTTTTCAATTTACTTCCTGTATTTGTTTTATATTATGAATTCTTTATATGATCGTTTTGTCTTGGATCCGGATTCACGGACTCGGAGTGAGCCCTAGTCTGAACCGAGGACCCGATCCTAGAGTATTGCTCGATTTGGACATTCTGGTATTCTGATTTAATCAATTTCAGTTCTGAACATCGTTTTCCAATATTTTAGATTTTCTATGATTTTCTGAAAATTCCCTAAATTAAATTGAAAATCTTCAAAACCGGTGTCGACCAGTGCCGCTGACCGATTCCCGAATTTTTAATTTACAAACGTATTGGAATTACTAGAAGTGTCTTTTTACATTATTTCTTAAAATCACATTTCCTATCTAAATACTTTTTCCGAGGATTTTATGAATTTATCAAAATTCCACCGGATTTGGTGTCGGCCAGTATCGCTGGTTGATTCCAAGATTTTTAGTTTACAATCGGAATTGAATTTCTGAATTCCGCTTTCGCATTGTATCTTAGAATCGTATTTTCTTCCTTACTACATTTTCTGGGATTTTTCGGAATTTATCAAAATCCGGTCGACCCGCTGTAAACCGGTATCGGCGGTTGACTTCCGGATTTTTAATTTGAAAACAAGATTTTATTTCTGAAAACCGATTTCATATTATAATGACGTTTTCTACCTCTGGGTATTTTTTGGAATTTTTCTGGAACAGTCGATATTTCGCGGCCATATTATAATATTATTATTTTGTTGAATCTTTTATTTTCCTCCTTTCTTTTCTCTTCTTTTCTCCACCAATCCCTGCAGCCCACTCCTCTCCACGTGGGCGACACCACACTCCATCCCTCTCTCCCATCCATCACATCTCTCCAATCATCTCTCCCCTTTTCTTTTTCTTTTCTTTTTCTTTTTCCCTCCTTCTCATTTCACTTCTTCTTCTCCTCCTCCATTTGGTGGCCAACGACCAACCCCCCCAACCTAGCCACCACCGGCCATCACCGCCGGCGCCTCTGGCCACCACGACGCCGGCGAGAAGACCCCCGAACTCCGGCCATCTCCTTCTCCCCTCTCCTTTTCTTTTCCTTTCTTTCCTTTTCTTTTCTTTTCCAGTTTTCTTTCCTTTCCTTCCCCTAGATCCGGCCACGGCGACCACCACGCCGCCGACCTCCTCTCCTCCGGCACCCCCGGCGGGGGCTGACCGCCGCCGGCGCGACGCCGGCGGCCTGGCCGCGGCCAGGGGGCCTCCTGGCCCCCTGTGCGCGAGTGTGGAGGGGGCAGCAGCCCCCTCCCTTCTTTTCCTTGGGGTGGCCGGAGGCCACCCCTGCCTGCGCTGGCCATCCCTGGCCGGCGCAGCCTCCGCACCTCCCTGGCCGCAGCCAGGGAGGGGCACCAGGCCAGGCCAGGCCGGCCTGGCCTGGGCGTGAGCTGAGGGGGGCAACAGCCCCCCTCTTTCTCTCCCTCTCTCCTGGGGAGTGGCCGGCGCCACTCCCCCTGCCAGTGGCCGGCGCCGCCCGGCGGCCAGGCCGAGCGCCCCCAGAGGGGGCGCTGTGTGTGAGCAGGGGGGGCAACAGCCCCCCTTCTCTCTTTCACTCCCTATCCTCTCTCTCTCTCTCCTGTTCAATCTCTTTCTCTCTCCTGGACTTTCTCTCTCCTCTCTCTCTCCTGCCCTCTTCTCTCTCCTGCCCTCTTCTCTCTCTTCTCTCTCTCCTCTCATTATAATCTCTCTCTCTCTCAAGATTCTCTCTCTCTCAAGATTCTCTCTCCTCTCTCTAACTTACTCTTTCTCTCTCTAGATCTCCCCCTCTAGTTCTCTCTTTCTCTCTAGATTCTCTCTCTAGGAATCTCTTTCTCTCTCCTGTACTGTCTCTCCTTATCTCCCTGTCTCTCTCTGTTAAATTCTGACGCGGATCTCACCCCCGCGTCCAGGCAACCCCTTAACGCGAATCTTCGCGTTCGTGGCATCCCTTGACGCGGATCTTCGCGCTCTTGTATCGACGCGACGCGGAGTTCATGCTCGCGTCTGTGTTCTCCTCGCGTCCTGACTTGGACGCGAGTGTCGAACCCCACGTTTGTGGCATCTTCGCGTCTGCGACTCCCGCGTCTGCGACCCCCGCATCTCACTCTCAAAAACTCGCGTCTCCCTATGTCTCTTTCTCTCTCTAGGTTTCTCCCTCTTTCTTTCTCTAACTCTTTCTCTCTCCTCTTCACCTTCTCTCTCCAATATTTTATATTATTATATTTTATGGCGCGTGCGCGAGTTCCATGGATTTCGGCATTTCCGGTGATTTAGGCGAGTGTCCTTGCTCTCGCCTCCATTTGGGTTCCCCGCTTCGTCGGGTCGACATGTCTTTTATTCCATGTTTTCATGTATTATGTATTTTGGCTGAGTCCCTGTATCTGTGTATGGCCGAGTGCCAATGACTGGACATGTATTGCTCTGTGACGAATGTTTGTATTAGGGTAGTTTCATTCTTGTATACATACCATGCATGTGATGTATTTTACTGCTTTATACCATGCGTGGCCGACCCTTCGTGGTCGTTGGACTCTGGGTTTCTGCCCACTCCTGGGATGGCTAGTAGTTACTGAGAGTGCGCTTAAACCCCGAGCGTACTTGGCTTCCGGACCCTTCAGCCTCCGGTCCCTCACTATCTCGAAAGAGACGTGATTGGGATCGTCAGGTTTCTCATTCAGCCTCCGGTCTCTCACTATCTCGAAAGAGACGTGATTGGGATCGTCAGGTTTCTCAGCTCCATCTGCTGAGCATACTTAGCGCTCAGTGCTTTATTCACTAAATTCGTTTAGGTGAGTTGCTGCCGGATTTTCTACTCGTATCTTAAACCGAGTTGTCCCGGTAACCTCGCAGAGCGCATTAGTGTCTAAACTCTGTTCGCTGCCTGTGCCTCCAGCTTGTTCAGCTCCGCCTGGTTATCATGATCAGCGTCCAGCGCTTTACCACTAGATTCGTCTAGGCGAGATGCTGCCGGATTTTCTACTCGCACTTTAAGCCGAGTCGTCCCGGTAATCATGCCAGACGCTCCAGTGTTAAATACTGTTTGCTGTCTGTGTCTCCAGCTTGCTCAGCTCCGCTTGGTTGTGCTCAGCTACTACTTTATCACTTGCCATGTACTTACCTGACATGTTAACACTTGACATGCTTTATACATGCTACTGTTTAACACCTGTTTGTATCACCTGGCAACTGATGTGTTATCATCTGACACCAGACATGCTACTACTTGGCAAGACCCCTTGTTATGACATGACTTGCCACCGGACTAATATCAATCTCTTGATATGACTGGTTACCTGCCTAATATCATCCTCCTGTCATGCTATCACTTAACACCCGGCATGACATACTTGACTCTCATGATTATCACGATAACGGGAATGATGACCTGACATCTTGATAGTACAAACTGTACTCCTGTTACACATGTGATACCTTATAGTACAAACCGTACTCCTGATATACCTGTATTCCTGATAATCCTGACTTGCTCTTGCTTATTCTCGAAATCTGATAATCATCTAATAAACCGTAAAATGAGACAACTTACACCGGGTCGGGGGAAACTTGCGGATATCAATATGTGTTCATGTTTACAGTGGTACTAGGCATGTTGTTCAACTAAAACTTCCGGTCTGACCTGTGGGCCTCCAGGCGACCGAGGGGAGTGCTGGCTCCCTCCTTCTTGGTACCATCTTGATAAGGGCATTCTATAAGACCCTCCTGTAGGCCTTGCGGCCGGTTCCATACACCAGCGATGGAACGTCCTGGGTCGTGGTCCCGGGCATGTACGGGACCCACTGTAAACATAGTTCGTTGATACCCCCGTTGGTTTCCAATAACAACCTTGCTTTACTCGGATGTGGATATATGTGTGCTGGGACGCTAGTTCACATATCTAGACATCAGGGTAAGACGAGTAATAATAATAATAATAAAAGATACCAACCATGGATCTGTTGTATGCTTTGCCGAGCTTGCCTCTATCGGGTTTTACATTGGATTTCCGGTTTTATGATTATTATTATATTTGCTGCTCATACCTTGCTTCACCACTTGTATTCCATTCCTCCAGTCTCCTGTTCTTATCTTATCATACCATGAGTACTTCCTGTTTGATATCACTTGTTCTATGTCTACTAGCTCCTGCATGTTTATGCTCACGACACGGTTTTCAATGCATGATTATGATTCGGTTTTATCGTTACACGTGTGCTTATCTTTACTCGCCACTTGGCATTCGTATCACCACTCGCCTGGGGAGTTCTTTCTGACTCCTCTGGATCCTCATGTCCAGGTCATGGAGCTTGGAGCGTGTGGATTCTCCCAGTTGTTGATCAGAGTGGCGCAGCGGTAGCGTGGATCTCCAGCAGACCGCCCAGAGCTCTATTCTTCCAGACCCCCTGTGCGCCTCTCGAGTTTTCCTTTTGTAAACTCGTGAGTGCCTTGATACTGTTCATACTTGTACATCTCTTTGTAATCTCGCAATTGCGCATATCAGTGATGTAATATTCATGTAATATTGGGTCACCTCTGGTGATAACTTTGTAATTGTACTCATATGTTGGAATGTATAATGCACCATTTGCTTCCGTACTCTAATTCTTGCCTGTACTGATGCTTAGCTTATATACGTGAGGGTATTTCTGACCTGCGTATATACGTCGCAGTAACGTCTCCGTACCCGCCGGGGTCGGGGCGTTACATTAGTTCTACTAGGAATAGCTTCTACCCATTTGGACACATAGTCCACAGCAACCAATATGTATTTGTTTCCAAATGAATTAGGAAATGGACCCATAAAGTCGATGCCCCAAACATCAAAAAGTTCTATTTCTAGAATTGGGTTGAGGGACATCATATTTCGTTTTGAGATCCTTCCTACCATCTGGCATCTAGGGCAAGTCTTGCAAAATTTATAAGCATCTTTGAACAAAGTGGGCCAATAGAACCCACTTTGTAGTACTTTTTCAACAGTCTTGCGAGGACCAAAGTGTCCACCGCATGCAAGGTCGTGACAAAAGGATAGAACACTCTTAACCTCCTCATCGGGAATGCATCTCCTAATAATTTGGTCAGAACAGTACTTAAAAAGATACGGTTCCTCATAAAAGAAATATCGGACTTGGGATAAGAATCGGTATATGTCGTTTTGGACAAATGAGACGGAGTTTGGTTTGTGACTAAGTAATTCGCTATATCAGCATACCAAGGTTCCCTAGAGATGGCTAAGAGATTTTCATCAGGAAAATCCTCATTTATGGGTAATTCGTTGCATGGAGAATTAGGAATTCGTGAGAGATGGTCAGCAATGATATTTTCTACGCCTTTCTTATCTCGAATCTTAAGATCGAATTCTTGAAGAAGGAGGATCCAACGAATGAGTCGGGCCTTGGCATCCTTCTTCATCATGAGGTACCGAAGTGCAGAATGATCGGTGAAAATGGTGATTTTGGACCCTAGTAGGTAGGGACGAAATTTCTCTAAGGCAAACACTACTGCTAAGAATTCCTTCTCAGTCGTAGTTCGTAGTGTAGTTCAATTGAGTATCGTTAAGAGTCCTACTAGAGTAGTAAATCACGTGCTGCTTATTATCAATGCGTTATCCTAGGATAGCGCCTATGGCAAAATCGGAAGCATCGCACATGATTTCGAATGGCTTAGACCAATCCGGTGCAGATATGATTGGTGTAGAAATAAGCTCTTTCTTAAGCTTCTCCCAAGAATTCATACATTCAGTATCGAAAGTGAAGGACACGTCCTTAACTAACAAATTAGTCAAGGGCCTAGCAATCTTGCTAAAGTCCTTGATAAATCTTCAGTAAAAACCGGCGTGTCCTAAAAAGGATCTAATATCGTTCACGCAATTGGGCATGGGAAGCTTTGCAATAACCTCAATTTTGGCTCTATCCACTTCAATTTCTTTCTTGGAGATTTCATGACCCAAGACAATTCCATGTTTTACCATGAAGTGGCATTTCTCCCAGTTCAGTGTCATATTTTTCTCAGCACAACGTTGGAGGACAAGTTCTAAATGGTGGAGACATTGAGTGAACGAATCTCCGTAGATGGAGAAATCATCCATGAAGATTTCTAAGAATCGTTCTACCATATCAGAAAATAGACTCAACATACAACGTTGAATCGTTGTTGGGGCATTGCATAAGCTGAAAGGCATTCGACGATAAGCAAATGTCAAAAATGCACATGTGAACGTAGTCTTTTCTTGGTCCTCAGGAGCAATAGGATCTGATTATACCCTGAGTAACCGTCTAAGAAACAATAATACTCGTGGCCCACCAAACGTTCAAGCATTTAATCAATGAAGGGAAGTGGAAAATGGTCCTTACGAGTTGCAGCATTAAGCTTCCTATAGTCAATGCAAAGTCGGATCTTCGTGGGAAGTTGAGTTTAGACCAACTATTTGTTCTCGATTTCCACTACAGTGAAACCAGATTTCTTTGGAACTGCGTGGACAGGACTGACCCATTGGCTATCAGAAATGGGATAAATTATCCTATTGTCTAAGAGTTTTACAATTTCAGCATGAACAGCCTCTTGCATTATAGGGTTTAACCAACGCTGCAGATCTCTTTTAGGTGTGGCATCTTCATTGAGATGAATGCGATGTTGAACAATGGTTGGACTTTATCCCTTTATATCAGTTATAGTCCAACCAATGGCTTCCCTATGTTTTCTTAGAATTGCTTTAAGATCTTCTTCTTCCCCGTGATTTAAATGGGAGGCAATGATGTTAGGAAAGGTCTCTTGTTAGCCTAGATAGACGTACTTGAGATGCGTAGGTAAGGCTTTTAATTCTAAGGAAGAAGAAGGCTCACTGGAAGGACTAGTCAAATTTGTTGGCTCCATTATTGGTGAAATAGGATTCGAGGCCCAATTCACATCAGAATCAATAACCTGATCAAGATTAAAGTCGTCATACTCTAAACAGAAGTCACACTCAGTTTCTAGTTCCAATTCTTCCCTTTGTTCACTTGTTAAGTTCTCAATTAGGTTGACTTCAAATGTTTGGTCCTCAACATCGCGGGATTGTTTTCCTAGATTAAAAACATTGACTTTTCTAGTCATGTCCCCAAAGGTTAACCTCATGGACCCATTCCTACAATTAATGATGGCATTGGCAGTAGCAAGGAATGGTCGCCCTAGGATAACAAGAGTTTGAGCCCTATGATTGGAGTTGGACATAGGTTGTGTCTCTAGAACTATGAAATCGACAGGGTAAATAAACTCCCCGACCCGGATAAGGACATCATTAATCTCCCCTTTTGAAACTTTTACTGAACGGTCAGCCAGTTGGATAGTGACTCGAGTTGGATTAAGATCGCCTAACCCGAGTTATTGATAAACTGAGAATGGAAGCAAGTTGATACTTGTACCCAAGTCAAGAAGTGCACGACATCTCGGCTTGTCCTATTGTGCAGGCAATGGTGGGACTACCTAGATCCTTATACTTAACAGGGATCGGACCCGATAGTAGCTCACTAATGTTAGTGGCTAAGAAGACCTTTTTTGATACATTAGTCTTTCTCTTCTTTGTGCACATGTCCTTAAGAAACTTAGCATAGGATGGGACTTGTTGGATGGCATCAAGAAGTGGCACATTTATCTTCACTTGATTAAATATCTCAATTATCTTGTCCATGTGTGAATTTTGCTTGTTATTTTTCAGCCTATTAGGAAATGGTACTATAGGCTAGTGCACCTGACTGGTTGACTTATCTTTTTCAGATTTAGAAGGATTTGGATTAGATGAGGTGGATACTTGATTGTGGTTGTGCTGAATGGGATTGGTTGGCGTTGACACTTGATTATCAACTTTCTTTCCTAACCTCGATGTATGAATAGCATTACATTGATTTAATGATTGATCTTCAGCCAATGAGCTTGTTGAGAATTCCTAGGATTGGTTATTGGCTGACTAGGCAAGGTACCCTTCTGTCTCTCATTCTGTGGAGTGGCTAGTTGGCTCATTTGAATCTCTAACCTCTGTATAGTTTGCATGAGAGAATCTTAATTTTTCATGTATCTTTCCATCTTTCTCTCAAAGTCAGTCATTCTCCTTTCTAGTTGAGGATTCTGGAAGGAAGATTGTGGAGCTTGGTGGGAAAAATTTTGTTGATAGTTTAAAAAGTTAGGTGGATAGTTGGGGGAATTATTGTGGAAATTAGAAAAGTTGGGTTGATGATTGGAAGAATTATTAGCATGATGGAAGTGGCTAGCATGATTTGACCGTGAGTGGTCATTGTTATTTTGGCTCCATGAGAAATTAGGGTGATTTCTCCAGCCAGGATTGTACATTGGTGCGTAAGGATTATTGCTCGGCCTTGAAAAGGCCGCATTCATTGGTTTATGGTATTATTAATGAGCCTAAAACACAGGGCACTCCTCAAACACATGATCATTGCTTGGCAGAAGTACAGCCCGGGTTGGAAATTAATTTGGGTTGACTTGATTGACTAGACTTGGTTCCTTAGTCTCTAAAACTTTCAGTCTTCTTGCTAGGTTCGCTAACTTAGCCTTATTAGTTATGGATGATTCAATAGAATGGAGACCTCCATTTGAAGAAATGGAGCTTGGATTCCTAGAGGTTTCACCAGTAGGTTCCCATTAGATGGTCTTTTCAGCTAGGTTTTCATATAAATCCCATCCTTCATTTTTATCCTTCTGTAAGAATCCCCCTTGGCACATACTTTCTAAGAGGGTTTTGGTTGAATAGTCTAAACTGTCATAAAGAATTTGGCATTGTCGTCATTTCTCTATTCCATGATGAGGACATTGGACAAGAAAGTATTTAAAGCGTTCAAAGTACCTCCAAAACGGTTCACTAGGTTCTTACTTGAATTGCATGATGTTCTTCCTAATGAGAGCGGTCTTATGAATTGGATAGAATTTCTTCAAGAAGACCTTGATGAAACCATCCCAAGATGTGATAGAGCCGGCCGCTAAGCTGTAAAGCCATTCTTTGCTAAGTCCTTAAGAGCGAAAAGGACAAATCTCAACCTAACAGCATCATCTACAAGGTGTGAGATTTTCATCATTAGACATACTTCCTCAAATTCTCTTATGAAGAAGTAAGCATCTTCAGACTCTAAGCCACGAAAGTTGGGGAGTGTGTTGATGAATTGAGGCTTGAGCTCAAAATTGTATTCACCAACCGATGGAAGTAGAATGCAAGATGGAAGTGAGGTTCTAATGGGATAGAACCTATCCTACAATGATATTGGTTGAGCCATAACCGGATCTGCTCTTTGTTCAAACTTGGGTGGTGATGTGTTTCTAGTCAACCTAGATGAGTTAGGGTCTTTTGACCACACTTGCATACACAAACACAATCACAATCACAAACAAGTTTACCAACAGTCAACAAGAGTAATCAACCAAGCCTAGTCTAAGGTAACCTCGACCTAGATAACTCCTAACTGGTTGATTGTTTACAGGAGGTATAATATAGACTTTGACCACAAGCTAATCAGCCAGGTCACGGCAAGATTAGTGGGAGGTTATCCGTCAAAGACGTTCCTTAAGTAACCACCAACCTTCGGGCTTTCGGCCCTTAATCCCCTTCCTAGACACCGATTTGACAGGAGTCAAATTCCAACACCTTCCCCCTTAGGATAATCTCCTAGTGAGTTCGAGATGTCCCTAAGGCCAACGTCTATTAGATTTTACTTAGGCTTAGGTTGTGCGTGCTTGGAGATGGTTTGTGGGCTAAGGAAGGGTAATGACTTCCCCACCTTATTTTGAATTGAGTTTTGCCCTTAGAATTATTGTGCAAAGTGTGCAAGATATAGAAAAGTGACATTCAAAAGCAAAAATCACCCAAGAATATTTTCTAAACTATATGCTATGCATATGTACCTTGTCTCCAGCTCTCTTCAACAGTAATTGTAAAATAAACGTAATTAGACAAATGCCTAGAATGCAAGTCTAAACATTTTTTTAAGTAATTAACAATCACTCAAATTACTGTTGGATTAAAACAGGGATGGTGAATAGCAGATATAGGAAGATTATAACGCATAAAAACTTAATTTTTTGCAAGCAATATGTCCTACAGAAAAGAGTTTTAGTAGTCCAACAAAATATTCAACTTTTGCAACGCAATTTCTTGAAATTTTGTTTCCTACTTTCGAGAGTAGGGGCACAGAATAGCAAGTCTTCTCCTAAAAAATTCGAATGCTAAATCTGAATCTTGCCGTCCCTGAAACAAGACACCAAACCTGTTTAAAAACAAATACACCGTTCCCTCCCTAGCAACGGCGCCAAAATTGATTACAAAATGAAAGAGTAAGGATTTACCGTGTAGCTTTGGGTTAACGGGTCGTGTCTATGAGGAGAAATGCGATGAAAGCTTTTCGGCGTTTGTTTAGTAACAAAGAATTGTGCTCGTTTTTAGTTGAAAAGAGAATGGAGAAAGGGAAGTGACTTAAAGAAAAACTTAAAATTTAGAGAAGGCTTTGGAAAAGGTGGATTTTGTATAAAGCTTGAAAACTGATTTGTAATTTTTTTTATAAAGAAGAAAATCTGGGCTCACTATCTCACTACTCAACGATTTGTTCTTCTATTGAAATCCTTAGTGCCTCAACTGGATCATAGGCAAAACTTAAGACTGACTTTAGAAAGTTTGAAGAAAAGCATATAAGATGGTTGGAAAAGTTAACTCTTTTTTTTAAGAAACCGTCTTGAATTGAATGTTAAATCATCAAGAAGTTCAAGTATGAAATAAAAACAAGTTCAAGAGACGTTTTTAAAAGAGGTAGAAGTTAAAAATTCAAACCCATCCTCATGTGCCTTCAAGAACACTTTCAAGAAGAAAGGCTTAAGTTAGGCATGCAAATGATTCATTGGGTCTTTTCATCAAAACCATTCGAAAAGAAGAAGGATCAGAGAGAGGAGTAATAGTGAGCCCAGAAAACCGATTTAGCTACTCATGGAAGACAAAGAACAATGCAAGTAAATAAGACAAGACATACCGTAAAATGAGTGAAAGAAAATGTAGCTTGATCCATGTATTGATGTCACTTCAATCTTCAGAATACAATCACTCAACTTCTCTCTCTCTCTCACTAGTATTTGCACTAAATTACAAATTGCAAAACAAAGATACAACTATCTAACAAAGGGCCTAAACCTTAAAAACAAAGAGAAAAACTAAATCTAAGTTTCGGTCCCATTTTCTCTGAAAAATACAATATTTACAGGCAAAAACCAAACGGGAGGGGACGTATGAAGATAGGGGGAGCAAACGCTCCCCCAACAAACAACAAACGGCTGCGAAAACGTGATTTTTGCCGCGTTTTGGCGGCCATGGTGTGGCCAGGTGGCCACACCAGGTTGGGGAAGCTTGTTCGTTTGGTGATTTTCCCTTATCTCCTGCTGGTTTTCCCGTTTCTGCTTTAACATTTGACGAGACAGCTTTTGATTGTTGGCTTCAACCGCTTGATTTGGAATGATTCATTTCAACCAGTTTTTAATCTCTCTGATTTGCCAAGATTTGCCCTGATTTCCTGATTTCGAATTTATTCTAAATTAAATCAGAATTTGATGGGCTTTTGGGCTTGTTTCTCTTTCCTTTCTTTTAGCAATGGGCCTATATTTAACAAAGAAGAATAAGACTTGTTAATAGGATTTATTAGATAAAAAGTAAGGTGTGACAATGTATATGCAATATATGTGACTGATCAGCTGTAAATTATGTATTTAAATGGGTAAAAGCCTTCCTAAAAAGACAAAAAAGTTGTCAAGTTTTGAAAGAAATCATTTTGTCACGCTTTGAAACTCCACATGCCATAATTAGTGATAATGACTCATATTTTTGCAACAGAACTTTTGAACCTCTTATACAAAAATATGCCATAACTCATAAGTTATCGACACCATATCATCCTCAAACTATTGAGCAGGTAGAAGTCTCAAATAAACAAATTAAATTTATCTTGGAGAAAACTGTGAGTCAAAACTGAAAAGATTGGTCTACTAAATTGGTAGATGCATTATGGGCTTATAAGACCACTTTCAAAATAATCCTAAGCATGTCTCTATATAGGTTAGCCTTTGAAAAGGCTTTCCTCCTTCCTGTTGAGTTAGGGCACGAAGCCTTATGGGCTATTAAGCAACTAAATTTGATTTAGATAAGGCTGGTGTGCTTCAAAAATTGCAAATTTTTGAAAAATAAGGCTTACGAAAATGTGAAGATTATGAAGAATAGGGTTAAAAATTTTCATGATAAACTTATCATGAGAAAAACTTTTGTCCCCGGACAAAAAGTCTTATTCTATGATTCTAGACTACATCTTTTTCAGAAAAGTTGAAATCACGGCGGACAGGACCATTTGTTGTTAGGAGTGTGTTTCCACATGGAGAAGTAGAAATATGTGACATGAAGAACGGTAATTAATTAAGGTGAATAATCAACATTTGAAATCATTTTGGAATCAGGCCTGAAAAAAGAAACAGCCATGGGTCTACTTGACCCAATGTATCGGTAACATAACATCACCTCTTTTTATACTTTATTTCATGCATACATGCATTCATTCATACATTGAGGACAATGTATGAGATAGGTATAGGGGAGGGTCTAGCATGTAATAT
This sequence comes from Agave tequilana, assembly GCA_038442645.1. NCBI lineage: Eukaryota > Viridiplantae > Streptophyta > Magnoliopsida > Asparagales > Asparagaceae > Agave > Agave tequilana. Next base: position 13,740 of record JAVJIF010017990.1, on the reverse strand, counting down.
CTAACATTCTAACATGTAACATACTTAACATGATTAGAAAAAGATTATTTGTTTAAAAAAAACATTTACTAACATACTAACATAGGTAGGTTTATTAACAAAATATATTTTTCTTTTAAAATACTATTTGAAAAAAAATATTTTGACTTATTTTTGTAAGTAATTAAGTTAATTTTTAGGAATAGAATAATCATAATTAGGATTTCTTAATACTTGATCAGAATAAGATTATTTATTTGATTTCTAGGATTAAGGGGAAAAATTGGAAAAATAATTTAGTCTTGATTTTTACCTTGATAAAATATGGATACTTTATACACTTACACAATTAGCATTCAAAATAAAGACTCTTGTGCCTTTGAAAAAAATAGATATATATGAAAAATAAACAAATATAATTATTAATTAGCTACGTGCTTTGGCCTAAGAAAGTCTTTATATTTACACGAAAGGTAATTAGATAAGTTTAAAAAATATATATACATAAATATAATATATTTATTAACACATTTAATAATCAGTTAGTTAAATATTAGGGCCTCAAGAAGCATTGATACTTACACAAAAGAAAATTAGATGAGCCATACATTTTAAAAAAAGTACTTAAAGGGCAACGAAGTGGTAATACTTTGAATCCTCTTTCAAAAAAAATATATTAATATAAGGTATAAGAGTTGAAGTTGAAAAATTCCCAGTTAAAATTTCATAGTTAAAAAAATGATTATGATTTAGGGTAAAATAATAGATTAAGTAGAAATACAATTTGATCCTAACCTAAATTGATAACAAGTTTTGCACGAAACTAAGTATATGAATGAATAATTAGATGATCCTAAGGCTTATAGATTACTTGATTTCTGCAAAAATATTTTCAAATATTTTCTCTCTTTCAAAAATAATTTTTTGAAAATACTAATATTTTGTTTTTCTTTCTTTTAAAGATTTTGTGGGTGTAATTCACTAAAAATCCTTACGAGACAAAACTCGTCCTCTAGAGGTAACCTAGAGACTTAACGGCTTATTGCACGTGCTAAGTGCAGTCATGATTCTTACGAAAGTGAGTTAGGTTAGTTTAGTTTTTCTTTTTATTTTGCTCGAGGATGATCAAAAGATAGGTATGGGGGTTTGATTATATTTTATATTTGCATTATTATCATCACATTTGCACAATTAACCTTGATTATTCTTATTTAATTTTGTTATTTAACTCTCTTTTTGCTTATAGTTTGTAGTTTTTAAATTAGGAAGATAATGATGAAGGAAGTTTCTAATTATCCTATCCACATTCAAATTTTATCCCTATTCAAATTTCAAGTTAAACCAATTTGAAATCAAGATGAAGAGAAGGATAAAGAGACAATCTCTATCCTAATTTAGAGACAAAAGAGACAATCAATTCAAATCAGGTTGCTTGAGCTCCAAGTCAAAAATAAAAGAGGAGAATTCAAATTTAAACTCGAATTTATAGATAATTTATTTTATAAGTTATCTAAGAAACAAGATTATTTTAAATTTCAGAGATCAAATAAAAATTCTCAGGATATATCTCCACATGGAGGGACGAGATGAAGCCAGAGCCCAAAGCACGTACCCAGAGCCCCAGCTTTGCCGCATTTTCCCCTGAAAAGCCACGAAAACACAGCTTTCTGGAGGAGTCTCTGTTGGTGGTTGAGTGTGTGTGTTCAACTGGGAATCTACCATCTATTTTCCTGATAAATAGAGAGGTAGAGCCAGAGAGAGGGGGCATCTCATAAGATCTAAGTTTAGGCTTCCTTTAGTTTTCTAATTCTTTTTGAATTTAGTTTGTATTTCTAAGTTTTAGAATCAAGAAGGAAATTTTGTAAGGAGAAGAAGCTTTTGTAATTGACAGTGATAGCATCAAATAAAGGTTCTTTATTCTTCCATCCTCCTATTGTTAATTATTTGCTTTCTTCTTAATTACTTCTTTGTTATTTCATGTAGTTTTCTTCATATAATATGCTTAGTTTAGATTACACCATGAGTAACTAAATTCTCTTTTCATGACTTGCTAATATCACCACGATGAACCCATAGTATTAAATAGAAAGCCCAATTAAATTCTTTGCATACTTAAACCCTAGATTTCTCTTGAAGGCACATGATGATAGTAATTAGGTCAACTATTTGTTAGTACTTTTTAACTATTTTTCTTAATTTATGTTTGACAATCGTCTTAATATTTTAATGTTAAATTTTAATTAGTGATATTTCAATTCGAATCTTATTATTTATCTTATGTGTTTTACTTGAATCCTAGTATAGATTATCAAGTTTAGGGTTTAGGGTGAACGTAATCTTTAGTTGATATTATTCATTTATGGAGGTAGATTATTAGCAAATTATGATCCTTCTTTACATAGATAAAACCAAACTTTTTCAGCCTAATCTTCTACTCTATGTTTTTCAAAAAAGAAGACATTGTAAGGGAGCAACGATACCGAAATGCTTCTATCCATTTCTCTCTGAGGTTCGACCTATGTAGCCCTCGCTACACGGTAAAATTGTGAAGATTCAGAGTCAACCCTAATCAGATAAACACTTTTCATATTCTCTATATTTTCTCGTATTCACTTTTGCTATATCTTTCACACTTGCACAAACAAATCTTAAGGGCAAAACCAAATACAAGATAAAGTGGGGGAGTCCTTATGCTTTCTTGGCTCACAAATCATCTCCATGCACTCACAACCTAAGCCTAATTTAAAATCTGATAGACGTTGACCCTGGGGACATCTCGGACTCAAAAGGAGATTGACCTAAGAGGAAAATTGTTAGAATTTGACTTTTGCCATATCGGTGTCAAAGGTTAGGGATTGAGAGGCGAAACCTTGAAGGCTAGTAGTTTGGCTTAATTAGGCCCGTTGCTTTTGGCACGGATACCTCCCACCAATCTTGCCCCGATCTGGCGATTAACTTGTAGTTAGCTTCTGCAATATACCTCCCATGAACATCTAACTAGTTAGGAGTTATCTAGGTCTAAGTTTACCTTAGAATAGGCTTGGTTGAATTTTTTTCTTTTAACGGTTTGGTGAACTTGTTTGTGGTAGTGATTGTGTATGCAAGTGTGGTCGAGAGACCCAAACATATCTAGGTTAACTAGAAGCATTTCACCACCCAACCAGAGCCAAGACCAGATCAAATTATGGCTCTACCAAAATCTTTGCGGATATGTTCTACCTGATGAGGACTTCCTTTCCATCTTGCATTCGGCTTCCAGAAGCCAATGGCAATAATTTCAAACTGAACTCACAATTCATTAACACTCTCACAAAGTTCTAGGTTTAGAGTTAGAGGATGCATACTTCTTCATAAGAGAGTTTGAGCAATTATGTCTTATAATGAGAATACACCAGTCAGAAGTTTCAGTTATATTTGGATTTCTTGTAGAGGTGATATTCAGATAACTTAATCATATAACAATAACAATAATCAGTATTGCTTGTTATTTCAATCATTTCTCTCCAGTGTCTCATACCACTAGCAGCTCATACTGGAGTCCGTACTCTAGTAGAACACATCTGAATTCTGATATACGGATATCATTGTTTAAACGAGGGAGTGATCAAATAACATCCGCTCCTGACTTTATTATTATTAGATAATTAAGTCATGTTAGGTATGGGTGAAGTGTAGTGCATTATATAATGCAATAATGAGTATTAGTACCGTCTGATATTTCAATCATCTTGCTACAAATATCACACACCACTGACAGTCTATACTAGAGTTAATACTTTAGTAGAACTCACTCGAATCTGATATATATATACTAGTACCTGAATGAAGGAGAGATTAAATATCACACATTTCAGATATCATTATTGTTGGGTTGTTACATGTTTATTGTTTATCTAATATGTGTGTGTAGGTATGTATTACCGATAATATACATTCACATATGAATAAGATGAGTTATATTGGACCCTAACGAAGAGCTGACGGACCATATTAATTGTGGGTCCCGCCTCAGCTTGAGACAACAACCAAGTGCAGTTAGCATTGCCACTTAGGAAGTATTTTACACCCAAAACACAGTTAAATGGAATCTACTGCTTCCAGGATTTATATTACGCCCCACACGACATTTCTCAGGGACTTATCTTACGTGCCCCACACGGCACTTCTGTACAGTAATTCACTACTATAAATAAGGCAACATAACATCGTTCATCAGTTTCCCTCACTCCCAATATATGTTGAGTAAACTATTATTATAGTTTGTCCAGTGTACAGTTCTCAGTATATTCATGATAGACCATTTACGGGGGGATCAATTAGGAGCTCAGTATGCAAGAGTAAAATCAGGAATATCCCATTTATAGGGATTCCTTAATACATGAATCAGTGTACAATAATCAGGGGTACCAGTCTTCTGATATCAGTATAGTAATCATGTAAGTTCCAATAAAAATGGTAATCATGATTCAGGTATTATAATCAGTCATGAGTTACAATATCAGTCAGGTATCAGCATCATCCAGTATCAGGTTTCCATGTCATATCAATTATTCTATAGTAAATGTCAATAACAAGTATCCAGTGTAAGATGTCAGTATCAGGTATCCAGTGTCAAATGTTAATTTCATGTTAACTCAAAATATCTGGTACATTGTACGGTCTAGTTCAGTAAACAGTGTTATAGTATTTAATATCAGAATGCAGTGCCAATATCAAAGGCAATATGAAAATCATACATATGATATCAAGAATAAATCATACAACCATAATATAATATAATAGCAGTATTACAGCTAAGCACAGACAAATAGTATGAGGCAATGCTGGGATAAGATCAGCGAACAGCGTTTAATCACTAAAGCGCACGGTGGAACTCAGGAACGACTCGGTCTTAAATTACAAGTCTAAAATCTGGTAGAGTTTCGCTCAGGCGGGTGTAGTGATAAAATATTGGGCTCTAGGTCTTACTTACCAGGCGGAGCTAAGAGACCTGACGGTCTAAGTGCACTCCCTTTTTCGAGGAAGTAGGTGAGAGCCTGAAGGGGAAAAGGGCCGGAAGGATGAGTAGAGAGCCCGAAGGGGCTAAAGAGCCAGAAGAAAGTACCTACATAAATTGTTAGCATCACACAAGTATACATATAAAACACATATAAAACACATATAAATAACAATCAACAATGCTAAGCACCAAAAGAGAGACTAAGAACGGTCTAAGTGCATTCCCTGCAATTACCACGAAACCCAAAAAAGTACAAGGCACATCGCCTATTGGGTAGCCTGGGAATGGGTATATCGGATACCTGTAACCTACACCACCGTCAGCCCCAAAAATATACAAAAATACAGATAAATTTCTAAAATTACAATGAATAGCCAGGCACATAATTATAAGCCCAGATACACCAATACAAGCTCGATTACATCCAAAATATAGTCAATACTCAGGACACCAATAGAAGTATTCTACCGATGTAATTATAATTCCATAATACAATAATTACACAAAAGTTTCTAAAAAAATATTATTCACCCATCGAAACGGGGAAAAACAAATAAAATAATAATATTTGTTGCATTAAAAGTGGTATTCGCTACATGGATAGGTACTCGCCTAAATATTTATCCGTGCTTGGTACAAAACTGGGTACGTGAAGGAGAGAGAAATTCTAGATAAAGAAAGAGTGAGAAAGAGAGACAATGAGAGAGAGAGAGAGACAAATGAGAGAAATAAAGGGAGAGTTCAGAGAATTAGAAAAAAAAAGAAAAAAGAAGGAAAAAAGTGAAAAGAAAAGAGAGGAGGGATAGGAGATGGCTGATCAGCTCTAGCTAGCCGGCGACGTGGCTAGGGTGGTCAGCGGTGCGACAGAGGACCCAACGGTGCTGGGCCCCGGTGGTTGTTGGCAAAGGAGAGAGAGAGGAAGGATGAGGATGTGATGCTGGTGATTTTGATGAAGATGGTGTTGGAGAATTATTGGTGGTGGTGGAGTTTTGATGGTGAAGTTTGGAGAGGGAGTATTGGGTCGGGGTTGTAGTGGTGATTATGGTGGAGATGGTGGTGGAATTGTGGTGGTGGTGAAGAATTTGGTGGCGAAGGAGATGATGGGTGGTGATGGAAATTGGTAAATTGAAGAAAGAGATGGGAAAATTGAAGGAGAGAATAGATGAGAGTAGTGGAGAGAGTTGTTGGCATTAAGATGGCCGACCAGCGTGGAGGTGGGTCGGCGGCCAGGTGGTGAGTTTGAAGGGCGGTAGGTGAGAGGAGAGAGAGAGAGAGAGAGAGAGAGAGAGAGAAGAGAGAGAGAGAGGAAGAGTTATAAAAAGAGTCAATTAGAGGAATTAATTAGAGAGAGTTAGAGAATTTGAGAGTGAGGAGAAAGATTTTAGAGAGAGATAGTCAGTGGGAGAGTAGGTTGGTGGAGGAGGTCGATGTGAAGTCGGTTGGCTTCTAAGGGAAGAATGAAGAAAATTAGAGAAGAAGAAATGAATAAAATGAAATTATTTAATATTGTTTAAATTGGGCAAAAAGTTGATCAGTTCAAAACGGTTCCCAAAATCTTTTAATATTACAAGATGAACAATATGAAACGAATTCAAAAAATTCAGTCTGTTTTGCAAATTAAAATTCTAAAATGTATCAGTGATACCGGTCGACACCGGTTTGGCCGAATTTTGATTAATTCAAAAAAATCCTCAAAAATACACAAAAATAAAAAATATGATTTTGAAGAATAATTTGAAAGAAAATTTCAAAAATTCAACTCCATTTGTAAATCAAAGATCTTGAAATCAATCGACAATACCGATCGATACCGATATTAGGAGATTTTGTGAAATAATTTAGAAAAATTTCAGAAATTCTAAAAAAGCTAAAATATTGAAAATAAATATTTGGGACAGAAATAGGTCCAATCCAACTATCAGGAAGGTTAATAAAGCAGTTTTACTGGAATCGGATTTTGGATTCGAAATTGGGCTAACTCTAACTATCAGGAAGGTTAATAAAGCAGTTTTACTGGAATCGGATTTTGGATTCGAAATTGGGCTAACTCTACGTTCACAAAATCCAAATCCAATATCATAATAATAACAAAAGTGATACTAAATGAAAAATAAATAGGGAGAAAATAAATAAAATATGCGAAAAATCAAAACACGTATCCGTGCATGTATTCTGAGAACAAGGTATTACACTCCGACTTTCATCAAATCAAACAGGCCCTACAGGAAACCACAAATCCTCTCTCTTTTTCTCTTCTCCTCGCCCCTCTCCACAATTAGCTTCTTCCATCTCCATTTCTTTCTCCATTTTCATTTGGAGGCTTCTTCCTCCCTCAATTTTGTGCCATTTAAGAATGAACAGCAAGAAAGGCGGAAGTGAGGAAGCACACTCTACTTCTTGTCTCCAAGTTTCTGCAATCAAAGAAGAAGGTTAGCATCACTCGTCACAACCCGGCAAAGCCCATCTTATGATTAAGTCAATAGTGGATATTGAGTGTTGAAAATAGTGGAGAGCTAGTTAGAATCTCATACCCCAGAACCGTGTTCTCTGGCTATTTATAGACGGAAGAAAAATGATTAGGCCATTAGGATATGTCAGCGCAAATTGGTAAGCTGAAACTTGGATGTCACCTAGAGGAACACCTGTTTGGTGTCTAACTAGAGAAGCTATAACTTTCTTATCCCATTCGAGTGGAAGCCATTCTTGAGACTATTCTTTCACTGGTATCTTACTAATCTTATACTCATCTCCAATTAAGGGCTCAAACAATCAAAGTTGCACATAATCTATTTGGTGGATTGCAGGTTTCCTAAAAAGTTTTATTGAAAATCTGCCCTCAAATCTGTTTAAATTAGTTCGGCTTTCACATGTTAGTTTCATTGTAGATGTTAATGTTTTGAATTTTTCAACTCGTTTTGGTGTATGTAATGTGTAGAAAATAACTCAAAACAGAGGACTAATGAAAAATCAAGAAAAATAAAACAAAATTTACTGGCCAAGGAAATAAAACAGAACATAGTTCTGCGGAAAGTTATTTTCTTGTTACATCACCAAGGAGAATATACCCTAAAGGTAAGATACTCTTGATGAACATACCAGGGAATAACAAAATCTTAACCAAGTAGTCCGATTTTCACGTAGACAAAGAAGCAAAGATACTGGGTAGATCTCATTCTAGCACCAACGAACCCTGAAAGGAACCTTCAGGTAGGGAATATACTCGAATCTACGAGTAAAAAGAACTCGAATCTATGAGCAAAAGAAAACAACTCGAAGCCACGAGCAAATTAAGAAGAAAAAAAACAATTGTATTAATCAAAAGTTCCAAAAGATGATTCCAAAATCAAAGATACAAGGGGCTTAAATAGGCTTTAAAAGTAGAAGTCTAATCTAATTAGGAAATTAGAAATAAAATAAAGAAAAATAAACAATTTAGAATCCAAATTGGACCTGAAAAACAAACTCTTAAACAGAATAGGATTTTTTGATATAGAGGGTAGGGATTTTCTGATATAGAGGTTAGTGACAGAGTTAGTCCACTAATGGAAGTGAGCAGTCGACTAATGAAGAGCTCAGATAATTACCAACTCTCTGTTGAAGCAGAATAGTCGACTACTACCACTGATTAGTCAACTACTGAGCGGGTTAGTAGACTAGTCTTGATGATTAGTCGACTAATGCAAATATTGCTGATGCTGCCTTGGCTTCTTATATCAATCCTCCCTCTTCAAAAGAACTCGTCTTCGAGTTCCGATCAACTGAACAATGAACGATGTCATCTTTAGCAAATTTTATCTGAGAAAAAAATGTGATCTCAAAATCTTGATCTGCCTCAAAGAGCTTCCAAAGTGCAATTGACAATAGAACTTGGCACACAGTGTAGAACATCTATAGTCATGTTATATGAAATAAAAGGCATCACCTTAGAAAATCTGAATCTTTTCCCCACTTGTAACTCGACAAGTCGTATATCTCCTTATAGCTATAGGTCAATGATAGATCATGCTTTCGTCACGCTTATATGCCAATAGTAGGTGATATGAACTTGAAAAATTGAAAACTTGCATCTCGAGCACTTTACTTCTTCATAAAAAATTCTTCAAAATCATGAAGAAGAGTTACACTTGTTGCAAAGTAGTTTAGGCTCTCCCAATGTTCCAACTTCATCTCCTCAGAAATTTCAGTAGAGGAAACAACCTCTTCCTGACCACTAAAGCAAAGTTCTGCTTTGTTTCTTTTGATTCCGCAAAGAACTCGTCTCGATTGCATATGGATATGAATTTATTCTCTTCCTTTGTAGGCTTTTAAATAGATGAAATAGGCTTCATGACGATTCTTTTGTCCTTCAAGTGAACACATATATGTTCCTCTTGCCTCTATGGCTCGCATGAAAATCGTGCTGCCATGGTCTCCTCAAAAGAATATCACACTTATACATATTGACAATATCCCAAGTGATGAAATCTTGATAAAATTTACTAATTGAAATAAGAATATGACAAAAATTCATTATCTCAGAGAGAGGTCTTTATTGATCCAACCAAAAGTGTAAGACTAAGGATGTGATTCATCTCTAACTTCAAATAGTCCATCAATGCTCTAGAAATGATATTCTCACAACTCTCATTATCAATGATGAGGCTGCATATCTTGCTCTTGACTGAACACCTCAATAAAAGTTTTGATATCACTGTGTAGTGTCGGGGCCTTTGCAACCTCAGTACTGTAAATCCCCCAGATGCGGTGAATAGGTGATGTGCTAAGCAAATACAAAATTAAAAACTTAGACTAACAAAAAACTACACACAAATATATAAACCAAAAAGTGAAGCCGAATTTCTGGTGAAGGGCTCTAAAATTATCCTCAAGATTCCTCTTTAATAAGAGTTGAGGTACTTAATTGCTTTCGGTTCAAACAAGTGTAGCATATAAAATTATATCAAACATATAAAGATGAGCAATTAATATTAAGCAAAATATAAATTAGAGTGAGTTGAGTTGAGAGAAAGAGAGCAATCACAAATATGAGAGAATTGTGAAATCACCTAGAGTGGGTGAATAGGTGGTGGCTAAAAATCTATGTCAAATAACGAAATTAAAAACACAACTAAAGCAACTATCAGTACAAAGAGAAGAAAACAAACAACATAATTAAAATAGTAAAGTGCAAGATAATCTAGTGAGAGATGATAACAGATATAACATGCAAGATATAAGAGTGACTGAGTAGAGAAAGAGAGAGCAATCGCAAACACAAGAATATGTTCAAAGTTCGAGCTACTGCTTTAGTCCTCGCCTTCATGCCATGAAGGATTTCAACTATTCTTGGATTCCGTAAGCTCACCAACTCTACACGTTCTAGCAAGAACAAACCGGACCCGCATGACCTCTCACTCGGTGCCGCAACAAGTACAATCGTGAACCTGCAAGCTCGTTTGATGCTATTGTTAGCCCAAAGGCCCATTACTCTAGTTTTGATGATGATCAAATCATGTAGTTAAGTTACTAATGTTGTTGTGTTTATTAAGTTTCAGATATTGATCAAGATCTTAGTACTTGTTTAGCTTCAACAAAAAATTCATAGTCAAGTTTGGAGCTAACACATGTTGATTCAAGAGCTCGCGCGTCCAGATCGCATCTAGTACTCGAGATAGAGTTAAGCTCATTTGGATCGAGTCATTTGGAAGAAGAAGACTTGAGTCTAGTTTGTTTAATTTTTATTTAGATCTTGTGTAAGGGTAGTTTAGCTTTAATTTGCTCAAGTATTCACACACACACACACACACACATACACACACACTCAAGTTTAATAGTTTTCATTTCAGTCTAACCATTTCGTTTTGAATTTTGGATTTAGTATTAAAAAGAAAGATATATCATTTATATGTGTATTGGGATTCTATCCATAACACTATGCTTCCAATATATTTCTATATATTATTTTTTATTTATACAAGTTTTAGAGAAATGAATTTTCATTTCAAAATCTAAGTTTTGAATAATACGCTTTTTGGTTTAAAGCTTAAGTTTTATGTCTCAAAAATAGTTCAAATAGTTTGTAATATGTGTTGATTTTAATCGCACATATTTGTACTTCAAATTTTACATGAATTTATTTTTGTGGAATTTATAGAGTTTTATGGGAATTATAGGTATATTAAAAGTCCAAATTTTCAACCATATAATCCTTGTTCTGGGCTACTAGCGGTCGATGAAATCAGGGCTTGGTCGAATGTCGATGACCAATGTGCATAAGGACGTGCACAAGCCCATGGCCTTAGGACCGGTCGACCTGCCCCGGTCGACCGAGCGGTCGAGAGGGGGCTTTCTGGTTTTGGCAAAGGTCGTCGGGCGGTGACTGAATGGCTTTTGCCTGGGGGTGATCGACCGACAGCCCCAATGGACAAAAATTCGACCGTTGGCCGGTCAACGGGGTGGTTGACCGACATGTCATTTCTGACATGTTCTGGACCCCAACGGCTATATGTTGGAACTCCTATAAATATGGGTTCCCTTGACCTCCTTTTAACAGTATTTTCAAGAGCTATTCTTCCAATCTTTTTTGGTGTTTTCAACAAATTTTAAAGAAGTTTGGAGCTAAAAATTCTTATCTTTTATTGTTTCAAAGATTAGAAAATCAAAGAAAAACAACCCTTTGGGAATTTTAGTTTTCTTCTTCACTTTCATATCTATCAAGAAGTTTTTCTCAAGTTTTTACTTTGTTATCTTTTTCAAACACTTTGTTTTCTTACAGACATCTCAAATCTATCCTCTAGGTCTTTTTGTAAGAAGAGTTGTTTGGATCCTTTGAGATCACTAAGTCTTGTTTGTGATTATTGGATCACCAAGTTGTGTAAAACTTTTTTTTCCAATTTGTGCCTTCTCTCTTGTGTAAAGGTAATTGTGTTTTTGAGAAAGTGAAGTCGTGTACTCCCGGCTGTAATTATAATTCCTCGATGGAGGTCCTTTGTGGAAGGTCCTGTGTAGACATAGTAGAAATCCTTCTGTTGTGAAGGAGGGGATATAGAGCCGTGGCTCAAACCTCGAAACAATTCTCGTATTTACGTTTGATCTTCTATATTCTCATCTCTCGTCTCTTTATATTTTGCATTGTTATTAGTGCTCATATTATATACATGCTTGGTATTGTGTTGTGTGCAACACTTGTGATCAACCAAGAGAGATATGAAGTTCTCAACTCTTAGTTAGAGAAATCGTGAGTAAAAGTTCCAGAGCCTTCATGGAAAATTCAGATTCACTCTTAGTTACACTTTGTGTGTAGCAATTAGTATTTAAATTTTGCATCATTTGTCTTAGATTAGCACTACACCTATTCACCCCCTCTAGGTGTATTTACAATTGGTATCAGAGCCTACGCTCTTGATATTTGGTTTAACCACCTAAGAGTGAGATCCTAATTTGCTAATCTATTTGTTACTTTGCACATATATTAGTTTACACTCATGGATTTTCTTGCCTCTCTCATGTATGAATGTTTCCAACATTGACATGTGAAAATATAAGATGAGTGCTATCTCAAAGCCCTAGGATTGCATGTTTATCTTGCCACTACCAAGAAATCTAGCTTGGTAATACAAGTATTTAGAGGTTAATGCACAAGCCATAGATGCACTTAGGAAAACACTTAGCAAAAATCATTGTGATTCCGCTTTTGCAGTTGGAACACTTTGACTTCTTCAAAGTACAAACGATAAACGTTTGGAGAAGGAATCTATTATAGATGAGTCCGACGAAGCGTACTACATGGTCCAAGGGAATGATTCTCTAGAGTAACATCAGATACTCACCTAGATGATTGTGCTACCTCTTCCAATAATCATGATAGTATGAATGCACATGCATTGAATGAAGAGCAAAAAATACTTTCGAAGTATAAGGTTTTTGAGAAGTAAGAGTTTTGAACTAAAAGAAGAAAATAAAAATTATTTCAAAACTTGACATGATTTTACAATAGAAGGTTGAGATTTCAAATGAAAAGAATTCATTAAATCCAACTTGACTTATCTTAAAAGAAAATGAAATTTTGAAAAAAAAAATAATTTGATCATGTTCGAAGAAAAATGAGATTTTGTCTTAAAATCATGACTTTGTTTAAAAGTGAATAATTATTTGAAAAAAAATAAAAGTATTTTAATTTCTAAAGAATTAGAATGCATTTCTTTAGAAAAAATTTCTTCAAAAAATGATTTAGATTCTCATGTTTGTCATGCTACTATAGCTTCAACTTCTTGTGTTTCTATTGCATGCTCCACATCTTCTTCTAATGTTAAAAGTGATATATATTGGTTGAAGAAGAGTGTAGATTGTTTGGGCTCCACTTTGAGCCAATGTGACATGAATCACACAAGCTTGGAATTAATGTTTCGCAAGAAACATGCTCCACATATGCATGCACACCTCCACTGCACACACATGATTTAATATATGCTAATGTATACACTTGTACACATTGTGGTCATAACGGACCTTGCAAAATTTTGTTATGATAGGTTAAATGACTTAAATTTTAAAAGTAAACATGTTTAGGTTAGGAATGGAGCTAACTCTCATAGACCCAAGAAAGTTTGGGTACCAAGATTCATCTCTATTGTATTTGATGTAGGTATGGGCTCTCACAATACGTGAAAGTATCGGTACCTTGATGGTGGATACGTTTCGAGCTTAATGGTCAAAATTTTGGATGCATCTCTTTCATGGAAATTTTGGTGGGAGGTCTACCATGGTTTGGAGATATAGAAAAT